>JAHZMV010005150.1:0-56170 GCA_027743765.1 Coecobrya sp. COE2 | reverse complement strand
CCAGGATACATGAACCCCACGATGGATAACTTGATGGCAACGGGATCCAGAATATTTGAAACGGAAACTTATTTTACAACGTACACATTTTCAAAGACGCTGCTACTTGCTGATGCCACATCTGAAGTTGTAACAACCAAAGAAATCATTACACAGGTTGTTGTTACAGAAGCATTAGCGCCCCCTTCCACAAGTCAAGTACCTTTGAACACTCCCAGACCTCCTGGTGTAATGGATGAAATTACAAAAACCTACTTGACCACTTTTACCCATTTGTTCACTGAGGTTGACGACCAAGGGCAACTGATCATTCGAAGTAGTACAAGCATTTCGTCAGACGTTGTAACAGAAAAAATGAATGCAATCGACTCAACTGAATCAATGGGGCTTGCGTCAATGTTCCAAATAAAGTTGACAGATCATCCAACCCTCACGGGGTGGTTTAAGAAACCCAGTATAACAATGAGATCCCCAGGTATTCTACCAACTCAGTCTATGGAAATTCAAGATATGAAATTTACAACAATCCAGCCCACGGAGACAATTGATGTAGGACCTAAAACAATGGAACCTATCATGATTTATGCAACAAAAACATACTATACGACATATACCTACTTTACTACCGTGCTGGGAGATGGAACAAGAACAAAGGCCACTGTTCACTCGCGAACTCAAATTGTATCCAAAGTTGTAACAGAGGCATTATCCACTTCCTTTGATGCCTACTATTTGAACGCACTCAAGAGCTCATATCTGTCAAAGCACTCAACAATGATTGATATTACCTCTTCCGTTCGGGAAATCATTCCAACAAAAATCATGGAACCTGTAGAGCTACCTGGAACACTGGTCACGCAGTCCTTCTCTCACCCTCACTGGCCCAAAGATAATGATGAATTGGCAGTGGAAGTGGATGGAACAACGGTGAGCAGTATTACCGGTGTCGAGGGCCCTGCAAATAATGAGAATCCTATTCAAGCAGAAATTCAAGTCTCCAGTGCATCCTCTGAAGAACACTTTGATGAAATTAAGGACGAAGTCAATCATATAGTTAATGTCTTAACGGATAGCGAGGAGAGTGCCACTTCCGGTATACTTCCATCTTCCACTTATCAGGAGCCTATTTACAGTACCTTGTCTGCGTACACTCCTGATTCAGTGCTGACTGCGTCTGAAACGGTAAGTGATTTTTATAACGACGGTGGCGTTATCGGCTTTGTGGAGCAGGTGACTTATAAGGACCCCATGGAATTGAATGAAGATGATATTCACCTGCAAAGCATGTACAGTAGTGAGAAGCCAATTACACACGTGCCAACTCCGCCTCTAGTAATTTCGTCGTCCTCACCCATTCAGTTAATCACAGCCAAGCCTAAAACGAAAAAGCCATTAAATCCGTACCTATTCTCCACTGATTTTGACATGTTTCCGAATATTGGAGCACCTCCACAGAGGTCAACGATAATCGATCTTCCTCCGGAAATTCATGAGTATTCCGAGGAAGATGAGCACGTTTATTCCAGTATGCTTGTGGCGGACAGGCACCCATATAGCTCATCGGTTCTAGCAAAACGTACTGGCACAATGGTTTTTGATCCTGTAACGCCCGTATTTAGCGCTCCCAGTGATCAAATTTTGAACCTTGTTTCCAAAATTGCGGATAATCACAACTGGAGTGACTATGAAGAGAATAAAGAGGAAGTAGAAGAAGATATTCCACCACCAAAAATTTACAATATTCATACAACTTTTGATTCATTTGTTATCCCGACAATTCCTCTGGTTCAAGTTCCAATGAAAAGTGCTGCTGGATATTACCCTGTAAGGAATGTAAGTCGAGTGGTTATCAGAAACTCAAGTACGATAATGAACATAACGGAGTCGAACGATTTGGATGGTGGGGATATGAAAATTCACAATTTGTCTGTTGATGATCTGCTGCTGGATGGTTCGGGTTCCGGATCCGGAAGTGGTGAAGGTCCTGACGTGGAAGAGATAATCGTAGCTTCTGGAGCGGGAGACGTTGTAGAAACGGAAGCTGACTACAGAGAAGATGACCACACGGCAAATCCAGATGGCGGGGAAGTGGAAGGTGAGACGGAGAGTTTTAAACCAATTACAGAGTCTCCAGCAGTGCCACCATTTCCACCCCGTACCCGATACACCACAAGTCGAAGACCAGACAAAAAGAAGAAGAAAACTACCCCAGCCCCTATAAATCCTTATTTTACGGGTTATCTTTCCTCTCGAGAAGAAGACAGTGGAGAAGGTTCAACTAAAGTGTATTCTCTCAAAGTGCCCCAATTTGATACAGGAAATGCTGACTCGGTCTCTGCTGAAGAATATGACAATAAAAGCGAAAAGAAGGAAAGTGAACAGGAAAATGACGATGATATTTCCAGTGAAAGCTTGGAAAGACCTCAAGATGACGAATTTGCAAATGTCGGGCCCAGTAAAAGCAGTATAACTTTCCCTGCTCCTGGAATCGTACAGGCTCCAGGTTCTGGTCCTGTTACCTCTTCTACAAGTGGAATTGATTGGAAACCGTTTCTAAAGCTGGGAGCTATTGGACTTGGAGGGTTGGGTGCTTCCTCATTGACAAAATTGGCCCCGTGGTTCAACACAATGGCAGGATCTTTTATGAAAGGCTCATTATTACCGCTTGCCAGAAATGATACATCTTCTAGCCATTCCAACATGAGGGACAGAGATAGGGATAGGGACCGTGATAGGGACAGAGACAGGCCCATTTTCCACAGGTATCCTCCACACGATAGAGATAGAGACAGGGACCGTCCAATGGTGGAACACTCTGATCCCGTCTATATTCCTGTTCGAGACATGGATGATAGTCGTCCGATTGACGAGCGAATCCCGAGGAGACCCATTACATCTCACGCTAAAGATTCCAACATGCGACCAGTCAGTTTGGAAAGAGACCATTATCCTCCAGGCAGAGGTCACCATTCTTCACCGTTTGAAATAGCACAGGAAAATAGCTTTCCACCAAGACACAACTACAACTTTAGACCACCCAATGATCGGCTTCCAAACATTTACTCACAAGCGAATGAGTTGAATTTACATAAAAATGGTGAATATTCGTCAAATGATCCTAATTTGAGGGTAATCAACGGACCATCTCACGATATAATTAGTCATGCCGCTTCAGATCTCGGGGTAGAGGGTAAAACGGATTTTATATTGCGACCCATCCAAAATCTATTTAATGGACAACATGCATTTGACGGTCCTCCAAAACCAGGACCTGCAATTCCACTGCGACCACCGTTTCAATCAGGTGAAGTGGTTCAGGTACCACGTCCTGTGTTTAGGCCAGGAGAAGGTAGACCTCCTCCAGAAATGACAGATGCATTCAATGACATTCCAGATTCTCCACATAGGAAACCTATTCCAGAAATTCCAATTCTACGTCCAGTTCCTCCCACTGATGGTATTATACTACCACATAGAGTTCGAGGCGATCAAGGTAATAGGCATCCACCTCCTGACATTTTAAATCAGTTCAAGCGTCCGTTTATGCCACCACCGAGACAACATCAAAGTTCCAAGGAAGAATGGCCCAAACCATTGCAGCCGTTTAGAAATTCAGAGGAAATTCTGCATATGAAACCTCCACTGCCTCCAAGACAAAATTTACAAAGTGTTTTTGACGAAAATGATATAATCAGGACGCCTGCGTACGTACCACAGGAACCAGCGATACACATGTCGCCACCGGATATGCCCAATCCATTTGGGGGAGAGGTGCATCCTCACAGTCAGGAAAGTAGACCGTTTGGACAGCGCCCACCACCACCACCACCCCCACATCATCCACACGGAGAGGCAAGTGAAGAGAGCGTGTTCAAGGATATATTTGGCGTACGACCCGACGATCATCGAGGAGAGGATTCCAGAATTCCTGAATTTAGTTTTCATCCGCATAATGCCGGCGAGGGACCTTTCCGTCCACTTGGAAGTACAGAACATCATGAGCCTCAGTATACATCAAATAAGTCTCCCTCTCCAGATGAATTCGGTAACTTGCCTGTCCCACATCCAACAGGCATAGCTGGACAACCGTCCAACCAATTTGGCAACAACGAGGATGACCTGAGTCACGAAGAATCTTTAGAAAATCCATTCCAACATGAATTCAAAAAGATGACTCCAGGTCGGAAACCATCCTGGCCGCCACTTAATTCCAACGCTCCCATGAGCTTTTCCTACTTTGATGATCAATCCCATAAGAGACCAGGAGGCATATCTGATGGAAAAGAAAATGAAATTGGAAGTTCTCCGTCTCCTCATCCCACCCACAGTATTCCACCGGCTCCTCCTTTATCATTCCCTCCGACAAAACATACCCCACCTCATCTTCAGCGTCCTTCAACTGTATACATTGTTCAGCAAGAAGAAATGGAAGCGCCAACTACCACCACTACAACTCCCCCACCGCGTGAGCAAGATGTCGGAGAGTCTTCAATGGGCATAACCACTAATTTTCCAAAACTGATTATCAAAGAAGTTCCAACACGACCTGTAGCTCCTTATTACAGACGCTCCACAACGACAACTACTCCAGGACCTATAAACCAAAGCCCAACCAACCGTGCCACAATCGCTAAACTATTCATAAGACGATTTAGCACGACAACTCTTCCACCTCCAGGGGAAAATGAAAGCGGTGAAACAACCACTAACAGATTTGTCACTTGGAGGACAAGACTACGACCCACTTATCTAACCACCACATCACCAAGCCAGACTACTACACCAGTACCCAGTGGAAATGACACAAAGGACTCTACTGACACGCTCATTGACAGTTGGTTAATTAGTCCAACCGTAAACGATCTGCAGGAATTTCTAGAAGATTTTAAAACGAAATACAACAGTAAATCCAATTCTCAAAATGGCACAATCACCAGGAACTCTACTGTTACTACCCCCGGAAAAGATATCATTTTGCCCCAACGCCTCTCCAGCACATCGTCCACCACCACACCCAAGCCTTCGTATTTGGAAGATGACGAAGATGATCTTGGAGATTCTTCCGATTACGAGGATGATGACCTTTTCGAAGATGACATGAATGTTGGAGCCAGCTCGGAACGAAACTTGACCAGTGCAGGTCATCATCCCAATCATCATCCTGTTCATAAGGACCCCATTGATGCAGACCACTTTTTCAGCACTGGCCAAGGGGATTTTGCACAGTATTATAGCGGATCCGAGGACAGGGACACAATAATTGATCCCGTGAACCAAAAAGTTATTAAGAGTCCCTTTGACCCAGCTATAAGTCACAGAAGAAACGTGTCTAACCTTATTAATAAATATCGAGCTTCATCTACGTCCGCCCGACCTACATTCGTTCGACCTATTCATTTCAGAAACTATTCCGCGCATAATCCCAACATTGGCGATATTTCTGGGGAAGAGTCAGTAACCAAGAGTGTCGTGTTCGGATCGTCAACTTCTCTGGACAATGAAATTGCAGAATTGCCAGGACCTACAACTTACAGACCTAGATTTGATGTAACTTTCCATAATAAAATGGGAACCACTTCTGAGGAACCACTGCCCCCGAATCCAACCACCTTCAGGGGTGAAATGATACGCCCAACTACTTTCCGCCCTGGACCTGACGATCTTCCTCCAATCGGAAGTAGACTAAGGCCGGATCAACCAAGGGACAGAAAGCAAGACCAGTCGGACACCAAGCGTCCTGCGCCACAGGAAGGAATGGCTTCGTTTTATGATGACAACGAAAGTTTAAGTCAGATTAAGATGAAAAACAAGGAAATTCATAAGCTTCCAGGTCGCATGAAGAAACCTCATGGAGTATTTCCGGACGTTCTGGAAGCACTGTCTGATGAAGAGTTTGGGTCAACTGAAAGGTCAAAAATTCCAACACGCACACCCGTCAAGTCATCTACGGAGAAAGCAGCACAAGGGGATGGGAAAAAGAAGGGGGATGAATACGACAAGTTGGAGGACGAGTTTTATTCAGATGAATACGACTCCACGTACGATGAAGATGCTTACATTGAAGTACCTCCTGCAAATCCTACAAAAACTGACTACGCCCCAGCCGTTAACAGTGGTCCAAAGAACTCTGCAGAGGGAAAGCAAAACACTCAGTATCCAAACCGTCTTCCTACACCCCCACCCGGAAACTCAAGAAGACCAGGTCCACTGGAAATGCTTACAAATTTCTTCAGGCGGCCGCCTGTACGTGGTGGGCCTGGACAAATTCCGGGCGGTCCTGGACGCATTCCATTTATTCCAAATAGTAGCCGGGAACCTACAAGAACTATGCTTCCACCCCCGTTGAATTCCAAAGAACGACCGGAACTACAGTATCAGGCAAATAACTTTAATCCCAATGTCAAGACTATTCCGTTGAATCCAAATTCGGATAAGAGTAAGGGCGACAACAGAGTTGAAGATCCAATAATTCTCCTTCCGAATGTTCCGAGAGAAACGACAACGGATAATCCATCTATTGTAACGACTACTATGAACCCACGGGAAAGCGGGGAAAGGACAACAATGAATCCATCTGTGCTTATCATCGAAGGAGATAAGAATGATCAATCACCCTCAAACACACATCCTGTTACCGTTAGTCCAAACGGTAGTAATAACAATGGCATTAGGGAATCCACGTACGTGGAAGATTCAGAGTACTATGAAGACGATGAAATGGAGGAGGATGATAAAAATAACGTAATACCTCCAGGCGAGCATAGTAACAACCGTCCGCATCACACTGGACCACCAATCAAATTCCAACCGACTCCTGCTTCCGTCCTTAATAAACCGCACCCGGTTGAAAATCACCGCCCTATTGTTATCGGTGGTCATTTGGTCAATAATGGGCATATTTTCCGACCTCCAACTCAAAACCAACGTCGACCACCTCCACCTGGACTTCTTCCAGGAAGGCAGCCCCTTCCACCTCCCTATGGTACTCGACCTCAACTATTCAATCCTCCTCCACCCCCGCAAAATAATCCTGAACCCCCACGGACAGAAATGGAGCCTCCTCCAATTGACAGTAACAGATTGAAAGCGCCCATATTAGAGCTTCCAAGTAGTGGACCAATTAGGTATAGACCAATTAACAATAATGTCCATCGACCCAATCTTCTACGTCCGGATGATGAGTTATTTAAGCCAACTACAAAAGCTTCCAAGACGGTGCACACCATTGCCAGCGTTGATGATCTCAATAAAATTATAGGCACCAACACATTTACGGCTATACTTCCAACACGCGGAGGCGCCGTTAACATAGAGCCCACATCCACGTCATCCTCGACAACTGTCGCTACTACAGCATTAAGCGATTTAGATCAATCTGAGGTGCAGATAGAGGGCTCAGAGTCTACAGACAGTGAAAAGTCGACGGTATCATCAGTAGTAAAATACACAGGGGGCAAATTGGAAACGACGGAAATTGAGTCACATCCAACTTCTGAGGAAACTTCCAGGACGCGCGGGCCTAATATAATAATCCCCACTCGAGCATCCAGCGTACAAACCTCTGTTGTAACGTCCACTGCTCCCAATAATAGGTTCGTGGGATTAAACAGACGTCCTCCGTTAATCACTAGGCAGTCTACTACAACCACTAGTTCCACCGAGTCATCATCGTCCTCTCCGCCGAGTGGAAATGATACAAATTCCTCCTCAGTAAGGGTAACAGTCACAATGGAAAGTAGTATCAGTAGCAGCGAAGTAGATTCCTCAGCGTCCACCAATAACCGCAAGGCGTTTATTCCAACGAGAGCTCCAACCAGGAACACCAACTTTCCTTGGCTAAGGAAGCCTGCATTTGGGTCATCCGCTGAAAAGGAAGAGTCTACAACGACTTCAGCAACAACTGTAACGGAAACTCCGACAACAACTGCATATACTCCAAGATTGCGACAACCGTCAACGATCCCAACTAGAGAACCCGCTTCCAAAGAGGTCGGTTTCTCCACAACGCTTCGTTTCTCGCCTTCCATATTCAACATAAGTAGAAGTAATAACAGGACAGACATTCTCAGGAGAACCACAACGGTCCCTGTCAAGTCATCGACGACCAGCACTCAAAAGCCGGGTAGAGCATCAAGTTCCCATGAAACGTCCAGGGTCAGTATGGAAGTGTCCAGTAAAACATCCTCTTCCAAAGAGAGTCATGAACGACCTTCCCTAGTGTTTCCAAGACTGACAACGTTCAAACCGCCGTTCCGAAGACCTACCCTGAGCTTTACCTCATCAAAATCTCGTGAACGGTTTACCACGACATTAATTAATAAAATTACAACGGCTGGAACGCCTCCACCTACTCGGAACCCCAGTATATTCTCTGGCCTCCTAACAAACAGAAATTTTACTACGGTTATACGTAATGGCATAACTAATGCAACGACGTCTTCAACCACACCAGAGCCGTTAAGTGAAAGCAGCGAATACGAAGATTACACGGATGAAGAATACGAAGATGAAGACTTTGAACTGGAAGGGGACGGCAGCAGGCTTGGAAACTCAACAAATTCAACAATACGTGATTCCAATGTTTCAACAAATCAAGAATCTTCTTCAACAACCGTTACAACGTCAACTTCCACATCCAGTTCCATGTCAGTGTCTACGTCAATGTCGGTAGGAAACGAGTCCCGCATTATTACCGTGAGCTCATCAGAAATTAATCCCACCAGAGTTTCCAACAATAACAACCTTAGACCAAGTAATAATAGGCCAAAGGGCATTTTGAACACCATGGTCCTTCGAGGAACATTAACGCGAGTACCGGACCTTCCGGCAACGACCAAATACATAACTCATAGTGAAACGGAAACAAAGACGTTAACTGAAACGGAGACAACTGTGGTTGTAACTGCTGGAACCCCATATACCCATACGATCATGATTACAAAAACGGTTCCACCTCAAACTCTGATTAGTACCATTGTTGGAAGTGTAACCCTTGTAAACACTATCGATGTAAGGCCAACCACAGTTCGCTCCACCATTTATGCCGAGCCGACAAAGGAGGTTTACAGTTTTGTGGACACATCCGAAGACATGGACAGTGAAGATGACAACAAAGTCATTGATGACCATGAAGATAATTCCAGTCATGATCATAGTTCCACCAACAATAACAATAAAGTTTTGCATGCAGGAGTATTGTCTCCCGGAAGTAGCAGACCAAGGCCACCTCATCGTCCTCATCCTCAGACTCCACCACCCAATCATATTCCCAAACATGAGCTTCCCGCAACAACAAAGGAACCGAAGGTGGTTAGGAATAAACCAGTTCAATTTGACACAGGATGTCCTGTTAACTGTACCAATCATGGAAATCAAGCATGTCGTCCGTATGCTAACGGTTCCAAGTATAAATGCGAGTGCAAACCCGGTTATGCTAGACTCAAAAGAAAATTCCCCTGCAGACGTAAGTCAAGATTCATGCATAACTCCATAACTCCTCCAACCGTTAACTTACAACGGTACTTTTGGAGTTTAATGAATGACATATTTTTTATAAATTTTACAGCGACATACACGTATGAACTTTCTCTGGCTATCAACCAAATGGATGGCATGTCCTTTGACTTCAAAGATCTTCAGAATTCTGGAACCAATGCTTATCTCAACTTTATAACTGTCTCGAAGGAAGCCATTGACAAGGCATTTTTGTCAACCGATATTAAACGACAGTTTCAAGGCTCGGAAGTAATGAAACTCCGACCGGTGAACGCAGTCAATATCCATGAGAAAGCCAAAACTCCAGAGCCAAAGGTTTACGTTGATTTTCTAGTCCAGGTACAAAGTTGACAAAAAAGACAATTATTACATGCTAATTATTCATTCAAAATTCCTAATTGCTGATGATTTTTTCGAATTATAGCTGACAGCTAATGTTACAGAGGATAGAATTCGAAATCATCTTATCAGAACTTTGAAATCTTCAAACTTTAGCGTTGGCAGGACTGGAATTTCTTCAACAAAAAATATGAGTGATTTTGGGGCAAGAGGTAACAAAAAACTCAACCTCTTAAATACACCATTATTTACGAATAACGATGATTACTCTTAAAATCATATTTTTATCATAACTTTTAGATTTCAATGAATGCTCATATTCGGAATTTAATGATTGCTCTCCAAACGCCGAGTGTCTCAACATCAGGGGATCATTTTCATGCAGATGTAGAGCTGGTTTCAGAGATAAGTCGCCCAAGAAGCATAAACCTGGCAGGGATTGCTTCGGTATGAAAAATAGCCCTCCTCTATCTGTAAATTGAAACGAGACATTTAAATGTGCAATGCTTTTACTAATTGTTATGCTTAATTGCAATTAACAGAAATGCAAGGCTGTCCGGAATGCAATTACAAGGGGCATTGTAGGATAAATGCGTACGGTGAGCCATTCTGTGAATGCTTTAGATGGTTTGGAGGATCCAAGTGTCATATAAATCTAAAGGGTGAGTTTTACTTACTTTAAAAATGCAACATCTTTTAACGGCAAACTAATTGGGTTTAATGATTTTTTCGCAGTACTTCTCTTTGCCATAATGGGAGTGGTTGGAATATTGTTCATCTTTGTGCTCCTTTGTTCGGTACTGGTTTGTCGGAATACCAAAATTCATCGGGAGCGACCAGGAAGTGAGTCCTTGTTCTAAATGCTGTAAAATCAGCCAGCTGCTAAAAATTGATTTGTCAGATGCATTTTAATCAACAATTTTATTTTCTATTACATTCAAAGGTGGACGTTTCATGAGGTACAGAAGCCCAACATCACAGGCAACTTTAGATCGTACTGCAATTATGAATGATTCTGCAAGTAGCGATGGAAGACAAAGTCCACCTCGAATACATGCCGCTTCCTTTACACCGGATTCCCTTTTGGTATGCATGATCATGGCTAATTTAACAATTATTTAAACGAAAGTTGTTTGACCGGAAGTTAAAAATTGAAAATTGACAGGTGGAAGGTGATCCCACCAAGCAGTCTAACGTTTTACGAGGCGATTCCTTAATGGGCGTGGCACCCGAAAATGTGCATTTGATGAACTTTTCCCTTCGAAATGTAATAATGGACCAGGTGCGGAGTATCGATCACAGAAGATAGAATCTTAAAGATTTCTTATTTTTTAAAGAATATTTTCAATAATCTGTTATATTTATGAATTGTGGATAATATTATATGCTTACAATGACTTTAACAGGATCGTTCCTTAACTGTTGTTATACCAAGAGCCAAAATTCGTCCTCCCTCTAGACCTCCTTCAATTCATGCTACACTGGGTCCTGACACTAATGCTGATTTAGCAGCGTCTGAACGAAAGCTTATAAATTACTTGGATCATAGTCCATATCCTCCTGCGGTAAGTGGAAATAATTGCCTTAATATTTTCTTTTGCTGGAGTTTTCGAAATCATATAAATAAATTCAAATAATTATAATGAATGAATGGACTACAGCCTTATCCACCAAGACCTCCACCAGCTAGTAGTAGCAGGCAGTCAACAATTAAGCGACATGATTCACGCCAATTTAGGAAATTGTCCTTACAGGAACAAAGGAAAATTTCCTCAGGTTTGAGCCCTTAAAACATGTTTTTACTTTAGAGTTAATTCATTAATTACCATATTATCAATAAGAATAATTATTACTGCTCGTTCCAAATATGCTTCCCAACAATTTAGGAGCTTTAGTATCTTCTGGAACCGAAGTGTCAGCAAGAGGGGGAATGCGGAGAAGATCCATCGGACCGGAACCTGAGCCCACGTACTCAGGCTATGAGAAGTAGAATCAATAATTAAATCAATCAGTCACTCGACAAAGCTAAAACTAACTTAATAATAATCAATCAAAGAACAATTTTACATTTCATGCACCATTTCTATTTGCAGCCATTCTATACAATTTACTCAATTTATCTATCTATCTAGCATAATCAATTAGAAGATAAGTTATCTAATAATTAAACAAATATTTTTCATAGATCATTTTCCGATCTTCGATCAATCACTGACACAATGAGATCTCCAGCCCAGCAGCAGCTTTTCGGAACGGATACTTCCCGAACGAGCTGTTATAGTCATAGCTGTAAGCCTCCCTCTTACTGTGCATATAGCGAGGTACTAAAATTCAACCCGATATGAACAATTAAAATTATTTAATGCAATAATTTTTATAGAATATCAAGTTTAACTATTTTTAACTAAAAAATTCTACAGTCCGTTGGCCATACGATGGGTGATAAAGATGGAGCCTCAACGGTTTATACCACACAAGGAAAGCTATTCAGAATGGCACAAGATGTAAGATTTTATCATTTTAATTACATCTTTTTGGAAAGTAGCTAACTAACTAACATTACGTCTTAAATGAAATTTTCAGGATACAGACAGTACAGCAAGTAGTCAGTAGATGTGAAAAGCAGTAATCAGAAAGAAAAATGGACTTCGTAAATTCCAAAGTCTCATCGATTCTTTTTGGATTCCAGTTAAATGCCAATTTTCTTCTTCGTCTTCTGCGTCCTATCCTTTTCTAAGCTATTCATCAAGGATGTTATATTCTTCTCAAATGCTTTAACTAAAATATAAGTTACCATTAAAGTTATGGAAGTATTATCTATCGGATAACTAATATAATTTTATATACAATATAGTTAGGTAATAGTATTTTAAAGTTTTCCATAAAAATTACTGGAAAAAGCTGTTATAAAAAGTACAGTGACAAAACCTAAACTAAAAAAATTTCAAGAGCCACAGAATAATAAGTAGCTTATCTACAAAAGGAGGACGAGCCATAAGTCGTTATAAAACATTTAAGAACTGGGTGGTTTGATTTTGCATATCTCCATTTCCAAAGCGTTTCCGAAAATTTAAAATGTGCAATTAAGAGTTCAAATGAATATTATCTTCAAATTTACGGAAATAATTACTTCCAAAACCTTTCAGTTTATAGTCATATGTACATACTATTTATACTATTCATAAAAATAGTGAAGTTTTTATACATAGTTTCAAATGAGCACGAGCTATAATAAATTAATCTTGTAAGTTAAAGATACTTACTATTTATATTACTTTTAAGTATTCACAGAATGTTCAATATCATATTGTAGTAATGTTAGTGTGAGGACTTAAATATGTTGCGTTTAATTGACTTGAGCTAAACAAGCTACTTGAATTTATTTCTACGTAATTATTGTTCAAGTAGAGAAGTCGTTGCACCACACAAGATTTTAACACATTTTTAGTGTTTTAAGGGTTCTTTTTTTAGTAATTTAATTACCATTAACATCCTACAACAAAATTTCACGGAAGAGTTCGTAATAACCGTGTTCAAACTTTAATTTAGATGAATGAATACCAAACTAAAGTTACCAAATCATGCGTTTGTATTTTTGTACATGTAATGAATGTCGTCATAAGGCTTTGCAATATTTTTTAGACAAATGAAAAGATTAAATTTATGTTTTGACACTAAAGAGTGATTGCCAGTGGTTGAACTGAATATTTTATAGTTTATCCTTGTCGCTTATGTACATTAGTAATATTTAATAATAATTAAGATCACAAAATCTATACATACAATAAATACAAACAGTGAAACAAAAGAATTTTACTATTATTACGTTAACACTGAGGGGTAATCTGCTGTGATCTTAAATATCTTAATATTACGCCTACGAAAGTAAGTATATTTTGTAATCAGTAGAGATTCACAACAATAGGAATATATAGTCTCATTGATGTTTGTAAGTAAAATAAATAGTAGTAGTAGTAGCTAGTTATTTATTTATTTAAACTATAGTCTATAATTTAAACAAATATACTTATAACATTGCATTAAGAAAATGATTAAGAAAAAGATGTGTAGAAAAAGTACATAGTGTATTATTTAGTAAAAAATTATTTATTTTTTTGTCTGTGCCAAAAGAGGCAATCAAGCACCATTAATACTTAATCTTGACGCACTTTTAATTTATTTGTTAGTTAATTTGTCCTCAACTAATAATTTAATAGAACTATAAGAATAAATAATAATGAAGTGAAAGAACAAAAGCTACGATGTACGACCTGATACCATACTTATTTTAACATAAAAACAATAATTTCACTAAATATTCCTTTTCTTACATCACTAGAAAGCTGTTAAATATACTAGAAAAACTGGTGAAATACAAAAGTTTGACAAGCCTGCCACTGCATTGGCGAGAAGACTGAAAAAGGGAAGAATCTCGTGAATACCGGATATCGATCTGTAAAGCAGAAAGAAGATTTATGGAATTTACACAAACCATCAAACCATAACACAAAAGAATAATTGTATGAGTTCCAAAAAGCATATAATTTTTAAATTTACTTACCACATTAGTCCATTGCGGAATTAATGCCGAAATATTCATTAAAGTTGAATAACTGCAGAAAATAGGACACTTTCTGATAGATGCCTCGTTCCGCCAACTTGAAAAACACTGTAACAAAACAGACAAGAAATCAATTACATCCATAATTTGAGTAATTAGCAGCAAGCTTACACCTAAAAGATTTGAGTGAATTGAAAAGTTATTAGCGAACAGCGAGCGCAACGCGTATATGCTTACCAGTCATTTTTATTATTAAAAACATGCAAGACCTAAGTACATACGGGAACCTAAATACGATCCCACCAGCAGAGTTAATCAACATCCAAGGCTCCTGCAGCTACTAAAGCTTTAGTTAAATCTTTTGGTAATTTCGTTTTTTTATTGAGATTTGTCAACTTCCATTTAACTACATTGGTCAACTTCCGCAGGGACTGAGCACTATTTTTAGATATTTTCTTCATGGTTTCAAGTTTTTTGAGTGCTGTTACGCAATCCAATCTATCACAGGTCAGTCGATGATTGAGTCCAAATTTGGAGCTTGCGTTGGCCTTCACCTCCCTCATCATCTTGCCCATTTCCTGTTTGGTTATTTTGGTCAGTTCCCTGTACTTCTTTTCTTCCTGGTTCTTCTTCTTCATGTACTTCATTTTCGCCTTCTCATAGTTCCGAGCAACTCGCTCAAATCTTGCTTCAGGCGCCTCCCTAGTAGCCAAAAGTTCCTTCAAGTCCTTTCCATCCTTCATTTCAGCCAGTAGCTGATTCTTCAGCTGCTCGGAAAGCAAATTTTGAGTCACTTGAACACGGTTTAAGCCGTCGCTCACCACAGCCAATTCACTGCAGCTACTGCTCGATGTCGACACACGGTCATCATTACCAGCCATCTCACTTAATTACTAACTACCGAGTAACGGTAAATGCAACGTAAAACTTGGAATAAGCTACTTTCAAAAATCTTTAAAAACATTTACTACACACTACACACGCTAGCTAGTATAGTTATAAAAATATTTTTTTTAAACTCTGTTCAGTTTTAAAAGCAACCTGTTTCACTTTTAAGTTCCTTCGTTAAATTTTTAACTGTTTAAGTTTTTACAAGCAACAACTTTTTTACTTGACAGAAACAAGTGAGAAGTAAGTAGTTAAAATTGAAGTTTACAATTACAACAACAACCGTTTGTTCAAACAACAGCAATGGTCCACCAAAAGCCAAAAAAGCCAAGTTGCTGGTCTGGCGCTATTCAACTCGATGCTACCAGTCCAATTCCAGTGGATGGAGTTGGCCACAAGCAAATTTGCGATATGGCTTCTCTGGTGGGTGAGCATAAATTCTCTATGGATCTCTATGCGTGTATGGTTGGGGGAGGGGACGGAGAGGGGGAGGTGGTTTGACGATGGTAATTATGATGCAATTAGTTTATGTAGGCGATTTTATATGATGTTTAATTTAAAAAAAGCTAAAGCACAGCAGCAGCGGAGTAAATGTATGTAAGCTAGTTAAATAATAGGTAAATTAGAGATTTTCTATACCTTGAAGGAACACCTTTTGGATTTCTTCCCAAACTTTAAATTTTTGTACAAGTTTGTTAAAACGGCGGGGATGGATTTCTTGTCCAGCATCCCAATCAATGCCCCTGCTGCAGGATTCCACTTCATCGCAAAAGCATTCGATTACTATTAGCTGATCCACAAGAAGTTTTTTAACTGCTTCCCCTTTCGTTCCGAGCAGGCAACTAGGAAAAGTAGGGATAATATGAAAATTTTAAGATTTAAAATAGGTTTTATAATAATTTAAAAAATATGTAATTGGCAGAACTTCTCGTATAATGAAAGATAATGACACTTTTAAATATATAAGCAAGGTATTAATATTTGATACGTACTTTGTCGTTACGAGCTTTATGTGACGAACGAGACCTTCGTAAAGTTTGTCCAGTGAGTTCATTTTATGGAATGATGACACAAGTTCCGTCCATGCACAATGGACCACGGTTACGTTGATATAATGTCGGACACTTCGAACAAAGTGAAGCATCCGATATCGATAATGGTGAAGATCTGCTAGCTGCTTAGATCTGTTTCCTGGTATTTAATAAAAATAAATACATAAATTGAAAGTTCGAAATTTTTAAGGGAAATTCAATAATGCAAACATGTACAAACCTTTGAATTTCAGAACTGAAAACATATCCAGCAGTAGTAATTCTGCTCTGTAAAGTTTCATTAGGAATGTAAATAATTTTTCATAATTTATAAGGAGATCTTCAGTGAGCAAAATACTAAGTGGCCATTCCACGGAATAGTTTAACGTTATGTCATCTAAGAGTTCGTAATCTAAAAAACAAAGCACAGGTTAAGTATCATTAAAATGGTATGGAATAGAGATAGATAGCTTAATTGACTATAAGCTCCATATAAAAACTTACTGGAGCTTAAAATTTTGCTTTTGACAGGCTTTTGATGATCAAGGTCAATAGAATTCCTGTTACGTTCGCGAACTAAAATGAAACCTAAACTGTCCCGAATTTCACTTCTATCGTCGCCTTCGGCTGAAAGGGCCACGGCTTCTCCGAGAATTTCATTCAAGCGTGCTGCTTTCCTTGTGATGTCTTCCTTGCTACTTAGAACTCCACTTTTTACCTGCAATATAAATTGACTTTTAGTAACTGTTGTAGAGTGGTTTTGTAACAGCATTAGATATAGGATTAAAACAACAATTCATGGTTATAAAATTACCTCTTTTATGAACAGTGTAGTTAAAAAGTGTCCAAACAATCCATTTTGTAAGCACAAATAACTGTTTAAAGCTTCAATATGATGAAACAGCTTCTTTTCAACAATGAAGTAATGTAGCAATGTTGAATTCACCATGCGGTTTCTAGAATAAAAACAACATTTTTTTTTACAAAGTTTCTGTAAGGTTGAATTAACAGTGATAACGTTAGGAATACTTTAATACTAAATAAGGAAACCTTACTGTGCTTTGATAGGAATTATTGCTGATTGTTGAAAAAAGTAATTGAGAAAGAACGAGTCGTGTCTCAACTCTCTCTCCCCATCCATTGACTGAACGAATCCAATTTTGTTTTTCAACTTCAAGATGGGCTGAGGAAGTACTGCAAAAACTATAAAATAAAAGTTCCCTTGTAGATTTTGGCATTACCCACATAACAATATTAGCACCTTCCAATCAGCAAGTACATAAATCAGCAATCGTTCCTACCTGAAGACTCCAAGTCCAAGTTTATATTGTATGGAATTGTACTGCGTACTTTCAATTTGCTGGAGTCAAATTTATTCTCTTGCTGTGGCGGTGTACAATCATGGCTAGCATCAGGATTCCCATTTCCATCGTGTTCAGTTGGAACGATTTCGTTCACAAGTGAACTTTGGTCTATAGACGTAGAAGCATCATCTTCAACACTTTGTTCAGTTTGTTCAGATTCTTGTTCCTCTATCTCCGTGAGCGCTTCCACGAATATTATGTCATCGTTAATTTGTGAGTCTTCAACAGAATCAGTGTTATCGGATTGTTCTGCAATGTTGCACTTTGAACTTGGTATCGGTTCCTCCTCCTTAGTGGCTGCCATTCTTTCTTTAATATTTCTCATTCCTACAGTATCGAAAACCTTTTCTCCAAAATGTATATTCTTCAGTCGAATTTCCTCGTCAAGTTCACGTTGGTCTCGTTTCTTGATAAAGGATGCGATCTTTTCATTTTCCAGGAGTTCATTTTCAGCCTTTTGCTTTTCACGATCCTTCTTTTCGGCTAACTGCTGGCTTAAAATATTATACAAATGTTTTTGCTTTTCCGCTTTCGTTTCACGAATCTGGCGTCGGCTTTCTGACTGCTTCAGTTGAAACATTTTTTTCGCTTCTTCAATTGCTTCAAAGTCAATGAGATCTTGCTTTTCTTCTCCACGAGCGGATACCAGCGCGGACGTAATATTTTCTTGTAAGAAGGAATATTCTTCGAAAAACGATTCCAATTTTATTTGCCAGTCTTTTTCCAACAGGGTCACTTGAGGAAATTCAACGGCAGGGTGAATCACGGTAGTATCGTCATGCAAGATGCAGGACAGTAAAGATGTACTTTGTTGCTACAAAAAATTGGAAAAACGCATTCAATAAAAATCAGCCATTGATCATCCTCATCTTGTGAGTGTGAGTAAGGAAATAAGTCATCTAATTTGCATACCGTATTTCTAATTAAATTCAATAAGTTTATAGCCTTCCCAGTCTCAAAGATAATGTTTATGGCATTATCTAGGAATTTTGGAACATCAGTAATCTGTGTAAACTGCTTAACCCAGTACCGTCGATCTTGATAATTAAATGCTCTTGTTCTTTGGATATGAAATCCTTGCGTCAGAGCTCCCCGAAATATCCAATCCGAAACATATCTAAAATGAGAAATTTTTTAACATTGACATACTTCAATAACCAGGATGTAAGCAGCGTTATCGATATGTACAAGTAAATACCTCAGATAAGCAGCAGCACACGTTATGAAGGCACTTCTTAACAAATCAGCCAAGTATGGAGTTTCATTGCACAGCATCATTGTATTAAGTCCCCTCAAAAGGGTTAATTGATCCGTTGCTAAATAAAGATCCAGGATTTTTTCCAGAGTTGTCAGTTGCTGACGGAAAGGCTAAAGAGCAGATACAAAAAATATATACAATTAAAATATTAATAGGACAACCGCCCGTGTATTAATAATAATAGCAGTAAGGTGGAACACATAAAATTGACCGTTCAGAACTCACCTTAAAAAATACATTCAGTAAACTAAACGTACTAATCCTGGACGCCTTCAGCATCAAACTTGTCTGGTAAAGTTTCAAATAGTCCGAAGTAAACTTGAGAAACGCAGTGATAACAGCATTTCTACCAAATCCCTCTCGCTCCATTAACTTTTCATCATAATGCAGCGCGGATGCATGCAACAGTCTCTTGTAAATTCTCCCCGACTCCAAAAACTGCTCCGACAAATTTGCCACCAGCCCAGGACTCATCCCCACCACCAACACCCTTGCATTCTTCACGAACCTATACTTTTCCCCAGGCAAACGGGAAAATGATAACGACTCCCGACCGCACAATAAATGAAAAATATGCTGAACAAGTTGTCTCGCTGGAATATAAACTGGTTCTTCTTTAACTGCCTGGATCCTTTTCAACGCTTCCTGCCCATTCCACCCTCCCGTCTTACTCCCACCACCGCTAACACTCGGCTTCACCCGTGGCAAAGGTCCATGCAAACGCCAAATCTTATCCCCAATCCTCCCCTGATTCTTCGTATCATCCGTCACGTACAAAGTGTTCGGACTTTTGATAACCTGCCTTAAACAGGACCGATGCTCCTCATAAAACCTGTACGGTACCGGAATCTTAAGTCGGTCCCAGCTTAAATGCTCCTCTATAACCCGAGGGGTCGTTAACGCCTCTTCCCAATCAATCTCCTCCTCCTCCTTTCCAATGCCACTTCCAATCCCCTCAATCTCCAAAGACCTGGGAACCTTACAGTTTAAAAAACCTCCAGACCTGCCACTCGAAAAGGACCTCTTAAGGTCCTCCTCCGACGGGGACAGATAACCTTCATCTTCATTATGAGGAGTGACACAGAGTAGCTCCCTATTAACACCCAAATCACTCATTTTAACTAATTATCAAAATCCAATTAAAAATTTTAAGTCCATTCCCAAACCAAAAACTTCCAAGCATCTCATCTCAAAAGAGAAACAAAAAGTGTTTACATTTCAGGCAGCTGAGGAGATTGATTTCCCTCGCGAAAGAGAAAAACATGTGCATGTGTCGCATGCGACGGGTGCCAAGAGGCAAGCTTTGAATCAACCAAGCTGAAAGCTTGCGACTTGCGACCAAAAAAGCAGCATGGATTGCACGTGAAATGCAGTCCTGCAAGCAGTTGTAGAACTCCAGGGACGCGGGCGACAAGTGGTCACTTTTTTTGGCAGTTGCGGTTGAGCGGTTGAAGGAACTGGACTTGGGTTTTTGGGGAGTTTAATTGAGATTAGTTATGAGGGAGGATATTGGACAAAGTTTACTTGATTTAATTTTTAATTGTGTTACTCCACTCGTTTGAGAGAGGTAAGTTTATTTTTTGGGTTTTTGGTAGATTTAATTAAAGTAGTTTATTAAGCAGTGATGCTAATCTTAGGACACCTTTGGAATTATGATGAAAGGAAAAGTTAAATACTGAGCTTGTTGAAATANCTCCAGGGACGCGGGCGACAAGTGGTCACTTTTTTTGGCAGTTGCGGTTGAGCGGTTGAAGGAACTGGACTTGGGTTTTTGGGGAGTTTAATTGAGATTAGTTATGAGGGAGGATATTGGACAAAGTTTACTTGATTTAATTTTTAATTGTGTTACTCCACTCGTTTGAGAGAGGTAAGTTTATTTTTTGGGTTTTTGGTAGATTTAATTAAAGTAGTTTATTAAGCAGTGATGCTAATCTTAGGACACCTTTGGAATTATGATGAAAGGAAAAGTTAAATACTGAGCTTGTTGAAATAATTTATAAAATGTATTTGGGTATTTTTTGGTTGATTTTTAATCGGAAAAGTAATGATGTGTTTGATTTTTTATGGATTGTAGGTGGACGGTGGGATGAGGAAAAATGGCAGGGCCTGATTTTGGGATTCAGTGATGAGCGGCTAAGGAAGGATGGACGTTCAGTTCCTGACAAAAATGGAGGTTGATATTTCATTTAATTTAATAGAGATTAGACTAGAGTATTATGGGAATGCGAGCTTGATGTAAAATGCCATGATGCTAATCTTAGGACACCTTTGGAATTATGATGAAAGGAAACATTTTTCCTGAGCATTTATTCACAGCTTTTGGATGAGGATAACTTTAGTAATAATGTAGAATTGAAAATAGTTTTTGTCAATAATTAATTTTGTTTTAGATCCAGAAATTGCATATTGTGGACTGTGAGAAACAAAGATTCCAAACGGAGCGTGAAATAGTTACTTCAACTTTGTGACTTGAACATTCTGTATGGAGACCTTTGCAAAATTGAAAGGTAATGAATTAAATTAATAATTTCAATGATTTGTTCGGTTAGCTGAGCTCCTCTTTAAAAACAAATTTTCTGTTGCATTTCATGATGATTCAGACTTCTGACACCTCTTATGAGCCGTATTTTAATGATTCAAACTTGCTTTGCAATTCACTGACGAAATGCATTAGATCAGACATTGAAAAATTTCCAGACATAAATTATAATTTATTTGAAGATCTTATCGTGTCTGTTTTCTGTCTGTTTTTTACTTAGGCGTGACATGGGATTTACGGCGGACGATTATATTCCTTGTGTAACAAAACATGTGGCACACCACGGCTTCCACTATCAATGGATTAGTTGAAGGTAATTACCGTTATAGCATCATCATTATAACATTCTCTTATATTGTATGTATGTACATACATATTTTGGAATTATTTTTAGCAGACATCATAAATTGATATGTGGTGTATGGTATATGTATTATTTCCAGACAATGATGATGATGATGGGCTAACTGGCATTCAAGAAATGATCCAGGACAAAGTGGAAAGTAAAGAAGTACGCTGTCCACATGAACACTTCGCCTGTGGTTGCATTTGTGGTCTTGTGGAAACCGAGCCTCTCCTAAATCTGGCGCTGGTCGGAGCGAATACTAGCGACAAATCAACTGCTGCTGTCAGCGAATTGAATGTAGCGTCTATAAGGTACAACTGGTCTGGAATAATATCCTTTTCAGACTTAATTTCCAATACCAAAATAGACGTCCATTTAACATTGTACTAAATGTTGCCATTTTGATGTGATTTGAGCACTAATAAACCAATTTGTTGTACATTACAACACTCATACTATGCCGTTTTCTATTAAACTTAAGTGGCTGTATTCACTTTCATTAAGTAAACCCATACGTAACTTATTTACTGGAAAATTACATAATATACGCCCAAGCATAACGTTTAATTACCACAATGTTAAGTGTAGCATTGAATGTCATGTGTAATGGGAGAAGGTAGAAATTAGAGAAATAAGGCAAACTTCCTACTTTCTCTCATTACAGGATTGCATATTTGATAGTCTTACAAAGTTACTTATTATGTTTTTCTATTAAAGATGCCTTGTCCTGTTATTAACATGTCAAGCCAACATTGCTTCAGTAACATTTACGTGACATTGGAAATGTAGCATGAAATGGCAAGTTTTTTAAAATTTATTCATAGAATGTACATTTTGGGTGGGCCTGGATAGTATTACTGAAACCCAAGTAGACTTTCCAGTTTGTTATACTGCACGAACGACTGCCATATCCAGAAGAGTCCAGGGCATTGCATTGAATGCTAAGAGCGTGAGTACAAAAAAGTTAGTTCCATGATCTTGACTCCAACGCCATCCCCATAAACTCAACGGAAAGAAAGTACATAGCGAAACGAAACTTTTCTCGTGGAACCTCGTGATACCCCCTTTCCTATCCCAAACTAAACACAATTGAATGTTCCACTTTTTTGTTTATATACAAGGTGATTTTCCAATGTTCTGTCTAGTGTTTCCCAAGCCTTGATGCTGAGAAGAGTGACTCTCTTATCTCCACAAATTTACACTTTACTCTCCTAAAAACCATATAATTTTGTGTGAGTTGTGATGATGTGTGCTACTTTCTCCACAAACTAAACTTTGCTCAATTTCTGTGTAAAATGCACATTTGACCCTGGAATTAGGGATACTATTCAAATATTTTCCCAAGCCGTCTGTGCATAATTACATATTTTCCAGTGGGTTTTAGCATGATATCCATAATAGCGAGAAAAAAGATTATGCGGGTATAGTTTAACCTCAATAGTGTGAACGGTAAGTGAAAATATTTTCCTATAAAAATTTTTTTTACCACAAACAAACATTATTATAAACTCAGTACTTTCGGTTTCATTAAAGAGAAAGTAGTGTGTGTGTAGAGGTATTCTTTTTCAAGGAAAGAAAAAGGGAAGGAGAATTACATCCTTTTGATTTCCGTTTTACATTTCGTTCATGCCATTAGATATGATAGTGCAGTGAAAGTCCACACGATATTATAACACCATATTATCATGCACGTGGGTATATTGTTGTGTGTGAGGTGTATATAGTGATCGTGTGTGGCTTGTTGCAAGTGTGAAGAAATAGTAGGTTTGAAGATTACATTTATTATTAAGTCTCCCCTGAGAAGCACTTTACGGTAGAGTTTTGTCGCATATGCATAAATTATTATGGACTCTGTGAACAATTTTAATTATTATAGTACATAACACAAGTAAGTACTTAGTAGGTTTCAAATAAGTACCCATGCATTTATTAATGTACTACTTACCACTTTACCAGATTGGCAACTTTCTCGTCTTGCATTTGAAACAAAACCAAGAAACTTTCTTGTGCTTCTCATGATCTGATTCATTAGTAACGAGAATTTCAAACTAAAAAAATTGTATCTAAAAGTTGATATTCAAATAGCGAATCTAAAATGTAAGGAATACTCGGAATAAAATAATGCCATGAAAGTTAGAGTGAAAGCTGCAGAGGAACAAAATATGGTCACGGGTGGGCTTATATAGTTTAGCTTTCGACCAAAGACCAAGCAAGAGTAACAAAAGTAAAAGCTGAATGGAAGTATACGCCCCTTGGGTACCTGATACCTTTTGATATCCTTAATAGTTATAAATAAATATAAAATGTTACTTTCTCTCCGTGTGTCCTGAATTCGCTTGGACACATGATGAACAGTAAAACTATAAGACAAGACATTTTCTTTCACTCTTTTGTGTATTATGTGTATACACATGCAATAAAACACGTTGAGTTTTGTTGCTTTCTCTTTCTGGATCCTTGAAACATTTTCTTAGGCCAAGTGTGTGCGCTTGTCAGTATGTCGTGTCAGTTTGCTGGAGAAATTCTTTCCAATATATTGCAATGCCATGTATTTACGTATCTAACTTTTCAATTTCAACAGTGGAGACCTTCGTTTTTATTTCATTTTGTGTACATGTATTTACCATGTTTACTCTATCAAGCAGAAATGGTATTTATATTTACTTTCATTTTCCTGTACTAATATTTTTACAAATATCAAATGCTACAGTTGAAGCGAACTTTCTCTTTTCGGTTTTTTCTTACCTTGCCGAAAAATTCCTTTATTTGCTGTTTATTTACCAAACTTTCACTAACCTTATGTCACTTGTATTTGGAAAGTTTATATGATTTAAATTATACACTTATTGAGAAAGATACAAGAGCAGATTTCTTTTTTTTTCATTTTTATACAAACATGCTTGCATACATACATTTTATGTATTTCTACCCAAAATGGTAAGATGTAAACCTCTGGGGTATTAACGGTGACCTTGAGAGTGATTTCTAGAGATAACCGTTTTAGCTTGGTTTTAATACAATTTAATATCTAGTAAAATAATTTAATTTGAAGTACTCAGTAGGAACAAGCGACTTTTGTGTGTACTTTTCTTACATAATCCCTCTCTACGTGTTTCGTTTTATGTCATGTGCCTGTAGTAGTAAGTTGAAGTAATCAGGATCTGTTCGGGGAAATATGCTGTACCTAGCAAATTTTTTCCGACAAAAACATGCTCCGTACTGCTAGAAATTCTACATCACATCATTAAAACTCCCAAGGCGAACTTTCCTGATAAGATAACTCTTTTGACTAATCCTGGTACTGAGTAAAAATTGACCCTGAAAGTTGACTGCAGGCAGAGAGAGAGAGAAGTGCTTTTCTGTTAACTTATTATTATGTCATACATATAGGTACAATATAATATGCAATATGTACCTATCCGATAGTGCGTTCGTTAACGCTAATCGTATTATTATTTACAAAAAGTATTACTAATTGCTAATTAAAATAACCATGATGAAAATTATTTGAAAATATGTGGGTGCTGCAATTGCGCAGTGGCACATCTATAACATAGTTGGTTCTGTGTCATGTTATTAAACTATTTTGAACCCACACACGATATGAAACTACTGAAAAATGCATAACCCAGAGAAAATGTGTTTTAGTCAATCGATTTAGCCTGCATATTATGTACTTTCAGAAGTTGCACCTTGTCGCATACTAAACCTTTTAACACGAGACCGAAGAAGCATGTCATATATTTCATGTTTGGAACGAAGTCGTTTGCATTTGGTGCATTCAGCATTTATTGCTTTTTCGTTATACCAAGTTTTCATATACCTAATATAGCATAGTAGGACAAGTGACACCGTTCTCATTTTGATTTTTCTAGTAAACCACTTTTAGCAATATCGCTATTATTATCAATATTTCACCTCTATGTATATTCTTAACTTGTATAAGCGGGGCATGTGTTAATTAAATATAGTAGTATGGATATATTCCATTCCAAACAATACGTACGTGCATTCCCTATCTATGCATGGTATTTTCCATTACATTATTTGTGTAAACAACCGGTATTGATTTTGACAAGAATGGAAGAAAACTGAATCTGAATTAATTGATTGGATGATTCATCATATTAAATAAAGAAACCACACCTAAGCAAATTACAAAAATGGTTCGCTAGATATTGAATTAGTATTAGGTACTTATTAAAACAACAAAGAGATCTAAACATAGAACGTTCCTTTTAAATCCCTTAACTTAAAATCACTTGCAGTGTCATTCATACAGATATCGATGATTCATGACCGTAGAATAAGTTGAGCCCTCATTCTTTCTTCATTTGCCAAAAGACGGCAACGGAAATGCTATTAAAAAGTCATCCAACTAAAGTTTGTATCGTATATTGTGAATATGTGTTGTATGTTAGTTATATCTACAACTTCTTTTGCCATTGGGGATGCCTAATGTGAATATAACATTTCCAATAGTATAGTCATTTACGGAAGAACATGAAAACGGTTAACCGGACATGGCAAACCACGATCTACCATTTAATTCCATGCATCCATGCCATCTTACATGGTAAATTGTGGGTAAACGAATAAAAAAACTGGCCACACTTAGGTAGCTAGAAGATTTATTGTATGCAAAAGTTATTGTGCACTCATAAAATGGATTGTCATGCAAAGTAAACAGAAGGATTTATTTGTTGCAGAAGTTTACTCCAAAATGACCAACCAACCAAAATCAATTCTGCAATCGGCACATTTATAATAATGCTGACATCCTTTTTTGCAGCAAATCATAAATAAAGTCATCTATTGAATCTTTTTACAAAATCATCACTTGGCTTTGTATGCTGAAATAGACTAGACAGCTTAGGAAGAATACAATTTTATTGGTTGGGCTTACAATCAGTTTTACACGTTATTTCCGCTGCAACCCAAGCCCAAGCCCAATTCTAGATCCCATGTAATATTGCTTACTTACACGAGGGAAGATTTTGACATACAGCACATGTACAGAGTTTTGTTGTAATGTCATGTACTGGATGGGTAATATGTATTTAGTAATAACAAAGAAACTTTCCTACGTGTAAAATCTCACTCTTTGCTATAATAAGGTTTGTGTATACAATATAATCTCGTTCACGGATTTTTGGGATAAACTAGGATTTTCTTTGATAAGATGCTTTATTGTGTTAAATAAGCTACATAATCCTTATTAATTGCAAATTGCAAGCACCTTAAAAGGACGTGTTTACATTGCACATAACGTGAGTATTTACGTGTGCAAAAGGGCTTAATCTACATCCTCTTGTGAGCTATTTTGGGTTACGTAAACTTTTCCAGGTGCACGTCAATTTACTATACTTGTTCTGTTCTCTTCATACTTCTGCACTTGAAGCTATTGTTATAGAATGTTTTCCGCTACGATGTTGTAATACATTGAAATGTTTTCTTTTGAATGATCTCAAAGGAATCATCGGAAGTACAACAACCAAGGTGAAGAAATTAATCAAAACCGGGAGATAGAACGAAACGACCGAAGAGTGACTAGCAAGCCATCTTTTCCTGTGAATTTTTCTGCAAGAGAAAGTACCACTCGCGAATACGGCAGCAACATGGAGCCATCACTTTTAGAAGTGGACGGAGAATTAGATGAGTAAGTTCAAAATGCTACTTTCCTAATTGACTAATATTTATTCATAATTTACCTATTCAACATTATGGTAAGGTTAAATATAGTTCACATCTAATTTCCTATCAAGTATGCGACAAACGCTTGGCTTCTGCCAAAGATATATCATATCCTAAAATGGGTATTGATATTAAATTTAGAGTTAGTTGAACAATTTCATGAACTTACAAGCACTAATTCAAAACTTAACTAACCGGAAAGTTTTACTTTGCATTTTCATATAAAACACTTTCACGCTCTTATTTATAGTAAAATTACAGAAATCCATTGCTAACAACTTCTTTTATTTGCAACGTACAAAACCGTTTCCACTTCCTTAATTCGTTGAGCTTGTTAATTTTTTGTTATGCTACTTTTTCTTTGACTAGATGTTCATTCGTTGTAATCTGTAGTATAAGGAGACATAGGTATTTCTTTTTTAGCCTCAGTTCTCTACTGAACGCCAACAGAATAAATGCATAATATAATCTATCCCATAATAAAATGTGACAAAATTTACTCGACTGGAAGAACGAAACCGAGCGTTTAAACTCCATCCTACTTTTGAACTAAATATCGATTTAAAATAAATACCAAGGGTTATTTTATATTACATTTATATTAATAATATACAAATCCATCATCTAATCGAATTTCCTGCTGGCAATGTGTTAGTCATCCATGTATTATTGCTCAAGGTTGAAGCAATGATCATCAACTTGAATCGTAGAGGTATAAGTGATTCACACTTTATTTCTGGAAGAAACATGGTGAACCAAAAACAAATTATTGAATCGTGTTTAATCACCTACCTCTTGAGACTCCTCAAAATATTATTTATTACATTAGTCAACGCATAATGTCAAATTGACATTGTCAATTACAAAAGTATGTTGCAAACATAATAAGTTAGCCAATTATTTTATACATTTTATTTACAAAGTTACATGTCATATCGATTTATGTATTCTGGACTAAGTTAGTAATTGTACAAAGAAATACTATAGTCTACAAAGAATACCGTTGATGGGTTGCGTCCTACCTTGACCATATTATTTTACGGTCCGACAGTCTTGAGAAATATATTATTGAAAAGAAAGTTTACCTTACTCCTCATTTTCACTTTTATATGCTAGGCATGTGTGTTTCGATTCTTTCTACATATAATAAACACATATGAAAGTTGAATTGAAATATCTGTGAATTGCATTGGTAAAAGCATATTATAGGTATGTATATATTTATTCATAAATTTAATGTAAAATCTTAATTATTATCTCAACAATTTGCTTAAGATGAAAGATGTGACTTATGAAAGTAAAAGTAATAAAATTACATAAAATATTAGCCATACGACACTTACTGATCAAATTAGGTTCTTGCATGTTTTGATTTATATATTCACACCTGAAAACAGATTGATTGAGCAATAAAATTCGATAGATTTGTATTATCAGTCTCAACGTAAGCCAATAAGAAGTTTTGTGAGTTATGTTATATTAAGCATACACGGTAGCTTATGAAAGATAATTATGTGCTATATAATGTGATGGGTGTTTGAAACTGGTGATGTTTTCAAACCATGTCACATGAATTTCTCAAGGGCGAAAACCTAATTTCTTTTGGAACAGAAGAGAATTAAATCAGACCTTATTTTCTAAATAATCACTGTCAACCTTGTCGTTTACTCATTTTGTCCTGAAGCAAAAATATTTGTTTTCTCTCTCTCCAAAAGTGCATATAGGCAAGCAAACCACATCACGTCATAAAATGTTAACATACGTTACATACGCGTCATATAAACCGTAACTATTCATATTCCGTCTTATTGGACTTATCCAATTTCTTGTCAGTTTGAGATAATGCCTAGAACAGATTTCTTGAATGGATAATATGTTAGTAGTGTGTTCCATATGTCCTTTCCAACATGTCATACAACGCACACTTTTCAACATTTGCTTACCAGAAGTTATATTAATTGTTATTAAACAAACTTGTTTTAAGCAGTAGCTTTCTTATCAATAACATTTCCCTGTCATCTAACGGTTCGTTTCATATCGAATTTATATACATCCATTTAGTGACAATGAAATGTTTTCTACTATTTACCAAAGTAAAGTGTATTGCATACATAATATTTAATTCCTTAATGAATGGAGTAGGTATTTACTTTACACGTGTTGCAATTACAAAACAGGGAAGAGGAACATTGTGTTAGGGTTATTTACTGATCTCCAGGTTTAACTTACGTGTGAAGGGATAATGATTTTTTGTAACTCTTTGTCCTCATTGAAAAACTAAATGATAAAAAGTCGAATGTATTAAAAGTTAAGTTTGCAGTTGCATCTTCAACTTAATCAACAGAGACAACAAGTTTTACTACGACTTAGTTGTGACCATTTTATACAATCTACAATATTTCTTCCCCGTTATTTCAAAGAAAGTAGTCTCGATCACAGTGCTGAACATTGCGCTCACTTTGCTGAGTTGCTCATATTATTTCTTCGTATAACTTTCTCAACAACTCGTTCCATTTCATATATTATTTTTTTAGAAAGTTATTAAGAAAAGTAAAATGAACAACCAAATCATCGAAAATTCCGAAGAAGAGAGAAAGTGCATTACTATTACTGGAGAATTGACAAGTAGTCCTATTGTGGCAGACGAGTATGATTCATCAAAAAGTAATCTGTCGAGTTGCTTAACTGTTCCGGAGCCAGTTCCATTAAAGTGCCATTGGTGCAGATCCCGAGTAAGAACCATGTCAAGTGGAATAAGTTCATCTGATGATGAGGACGCGGAATGTAGAGCCCATGAAAATTCTTGCAATGAAAAAGAAAGTTGTAAAGAAAGTTGTCCCTGTCATAAAACTGGAAAAATTGAAGGAGTTCATGGTAAAGAAAATTGTTGTCAACAGATGTTGGTTATGGAAGAAGAGGACATCGTCATTAGACAACTGACTAGGTACATCTATACAGACTTCAAAATGTGCTTGTTTTACAACAAAATTCGAATGACAGTGAGTAGAAATAACAAGGTTTCATAAAAATGGGTTTTAGCTGGAAATCTGGTTGTAAGAAAGTCATAGTATGCAGATATATTGATTGGGCATAATGTTAACGTAAAATATAGATATTTTCATATTTCATAATGCGGCATGTATCTATGAATATTCCAGTCACAGCGCACGTTTAAGTTGTCCGATAAACACACACATGTCCGATAAATATACCTTATTCCCTTCTCTAGATTAGATTTTGATATAATACGTGGCAATGTAGTAAACTGCTAATCTAACGAAATGTCTCGCGTCTATTTAATTGTGTAAGTGGAACATGCAATGTCCGAGTCAGCCTGATATTACGTGCTCAGTGCACGAAGAAACATGGTTCCAGTAATTCGGTTGCTCGAATTAATTCCAGTAGACTCCCAATGACATATTATGCAAATTTAAAATTGCGGTTTGGTTTCTGGCAATAACTAAGCATGTAAAATATGGTACTAATGATACGAATAAAGTTCACAAGTATACTGTATTACTGAACTACATTTTACTGTACTATTATCACAACAGTTTTTACAAGTAAATCTGAGATGTTTGACTATTGACTTTAACAACTTTGGTTGAACAATCCAACTTAAATTACATTATAACCGCAAAAATCATCGTTTTACATATTAGATATAGTAGATTGTGTTCTGATTATCATATAATATGGAGTTATTTTCGACAATGCAAATTGTAAAGATCGAATTATATAACAAATCCTATTCTAGATTAGTAAATATATTTGTATTCATATTTGTATATCGACTTGTTTATATGTTCCGCTTCTACATGTTTGTATCATGTGCTAGAGTGCACATGTTTGAATTTGTAATGAACAATTCAAAAGTTAGATTTCAGTGTAAAAAAGTGGCATTGATAAATGGTCTGGGAGCACATGTCGTTGTCAACAAAGTGCAGTCGGCTCCAAGCATTAAATCCATCATGATTGTTGGATTGATGGGAACTAATCCTTTGAGTATTTCGTCGCTTGTACCTTCCAAATAAAATATGCAAATTGCATAAAAAGTTGAACTAAGATTTTTTATACATGATGATAGCATCGCATGTATGTATGCATATCTTCCTAGGATTGTGTTACATAATATTGGTAATGAACTATGAACTTTTAACAGGACTACATACTTTACATGTATTCATATCACTGGTGAAATTATTCTGTTCGTAGATATTCATAAAAATGCATGTGTTGATATACATATACTTTTAGATTTTTCAATGAATTTTGCTATTCGTAATTTTATTGTAGAATTTATGAACATTTTTTCTTCTCTACAGATATGCCAATGGAACTATCAAACTTCGGAATCCACACATCAATTTTATGTAAGTCCAACTTCTATATCATAATCAATCATGGAACGCGTTGTAATTCTTGGTTCATTTGGTAGGCTGCCATATTTTATGTATTGTATTTCACCATGTTTTGTACTGTGTCAACAGGGACCAAGATATCCTGTACCATCTGGCATTAGGAAGTGAATCCCATGACCTAGTTGAGATGTTCCATGATGTGAAGGTAAGAACATTATTATCTAATGCATATCTCGGTTTACCTTTACTGACACAACTCAGCCCTCATAGATTTAGGATAGTTTTTGTTTTTATTTCCATGTACAAGCAGACATCTGAATAATGCGAAATGATATGATAATGCAAGGTTTTCTATGATGCATTGGAAGATCAAAGCATTGAAGTAATTGATAAGACAAATTTTTTATCGAAAAGGATAACATGATACAATCACATTTTGACACCACTGCACTCCAGTATCTGCAATGTTCTGTTCTGCCTTGCGATTGTGACCGCACATACTTCCATTTCATCATTTTCATCTTGCCAATCATGTGCACTCTCTTCATATTTAGACTCTATATCAGGTACAATCATATTGTATATTTTCATATTGTCATGTCACAATCGCTTCAGGTCAATTTCCACTTAGCCAAACATAAAACACAATAGCATAGACAACATTTACCTTGAAAGAAATTCTGTTAGTATTATAGGTATAGTTCCTCTCCCTTTTACTTACTTTTCCCTAGAGCATGCAAGCAGGGCATTCTTCAATTTGATAGAGGTATAAAAGCTTTCACTACGTGTACGCAAGTAAGTTATATTTGGCATAAATACACACATTATTATGCGTTTTGTATATTGTATTAATTCGTTATATATTTATAAAGTCTGGCAAGTGTCAGAATTAAAGTAATCTTTTCGGAAACTATTCTCCACAGTATTACTGTATAAGTGTATAGGTTTGTGTTAGGTACACAAGCCCTACACTTGTAACAAAAGAGCCTTCATCCTCTGAAACTATACGTTCTTGTTTGTTCATTCATGTAACAAGTTCAGCTTTGTTTGTGTAGGCTTGGCTTGGGAGGGAGGAGGGACTGTATGTTTGAAAACTTTGATAACTATGTTAAGCTACGAAACCCGGTCGGTTGGTACATGCACTTACGTAAGTGTCCATCTGACGTTAAGCTAAAAATCTCAATTTAAAAAGACATTACTACGTAATTTTGCACTATTCCTTATATATGAAAATTAAGCAGGATTATATTTTTTCTGATGTTTGTAGTTGGTAATCGCTCATCCATTAGAATGGAAAATTCAAAAGAGATGAGATTATATTATTTGGTTGGACACGTTTTACTGTTGTAACTACTATTACAAATTTACAAACCTTTCAATAATTTCAAGCAATTTTTAGTGTTAGAAATCTGTTTATTATGTAATCAGCATATATTGAGTAGAATAACGACAAAACTGTGTGTGGCGTGGGTACGACAGATGTATCAAAAAATCCTTTCATTTCAATACTTAATCCATGCATGCATGTAACTCTTACTAAAACATTACGTTGTTCTTTTACATATCTCTGCTTTAAAGATTTTCTTTACAGATCTGAAAGGAAAGCTGCTTCAGATACTGAATCCCATTCATACGACATATTGTCTTTGGCACTGTGTATAGCTTTCGTAAAAACCTTCAACCACATTCTCTGGTTGGCTGGTTGTACTTTGTGGATGTGACATGCGTGTATTGTTAATGCTAACTTAAAAGATTGAATTTCAGTGCTGCCATTACTGGAATTTTGTCAATAAAGCATATAAGCAAACGATTTTGGATTAAAAGAGAAAATTATGTTCTAACCAAGTACATATCTGTGGCGGAATTGGCATGTGCTCTGACAATGTGAGAATGCAAGCCAGATCGTACGCTATCTTTGTTTAAGATGAGAAAGTATAGAATACAGTAACGTAAAAGCAGCTTTCTTCGCTTCGTTGTTTTGAAGTTTGAACAAAATCCTTTGAAGTGGATTATTTTCTAATTAATGGATTGTCTTTTATGTAAATACATGGTATAGCTGTCAATATTCAATTTTAAATGCAATTTCATCATGTACAGTATTATATTACAAAAGACGAATGTTCTGTTATTATTATATGAAAGGCAATCAGAAAGAAAATATGTTCATGAAACAACTGCGAGATTAAGCTTTCGCCAGAGTATACACGTGACCATAGCCATTATTATATTTCGATTACCTAATGTAACCTTTCCAACATAACATTTCGACCTTGGACTATTAACAAGTCAGCACTGAAGAATAAATTGTTTTTGTTACATAAATACGTGCACCAAGGTTTGCACTTTACACTGCTGGATAAGGATAAAAGATCTTGCTTCAACCAAGAGAGTCCCCCCATTTTTCAACAATTGCCTATGTGCTACATAAGGATGGGAGACTTTTGCTTTCTCACTTTCGCAAAATGATTGTGTAAGATTCTGCGGAATTCTTTAACTGCATTGATAGCAATAATATCTTCATAAAAACTAGAGGACAATTTGAAAATTTCTTATTTAAAATTGGCATAAATTGGAGTTGCTGCTTAATTCAATAGTTACATTATATGAATACTCAGGAAGCAAACTCCCTAACATCTTCTTAACCATGTATGCATGTTTGATTGGATGTTTGGTCTATACAGTTTTATAAATTGCGTGCGAAAAAATACGATTGTAGTATTCAGTTAGAATCTCGATGTTTCAAAATCGTGATCATTAAAATAGAATCTCAGGATGTTTAGCGGTCCATGCAGGCAGCTTCACCAAGATCAATGCTACATTGTAACCGTCATCATGTGAACATTTTGTTGCCTTACTGTACACAATATGGAGTAGAAGTTCAAGTTGGAAGGTAACCAATACTGAGTGTTGTGTCATGAAAGTAAAAGTAATCTCCATTATTTATTCTGGATGAACGAGATCAATTTGTCGGTTCTGATTGCTAGCAAACATGGGAGCTCTTTTTCATGGAATGTGGTTACGGTGTTACTGGCTCGTTCATTTCCAATTCACATGTTATCTTTCTCCTGTTGTGCCTGTGTACAATTAATTGTACGTCCATGGAATCTGCCTTCTGTCATACAAATAGGTAATCCTTCTTTGTTTTGTTGCAAGTATCTCTATTCTCTAGAGCAAATGCAGATTCCATTTTGATGAGTTGATAATGTGATTTATGGAAGGTTTCTTTCCTTCCATGTACATGAGGACAGCTTACGCTCATCCGCAAATCACATGTATATACATAAATGTATTCATTTTTATACTGCCGTCTGCAATTGGTATACTATAATGAACAATATATTTAATTTTACAATAACTTTTATAACATGTCACCACGCTAGTGGATACAAAAATGGTTTAGTTGAGTTATGGCTTGTAAAATGTGCGGAGAACATGATAATTCTTTGATTACAATTTTGACATTTTGCTTAAGCACATGAAGATACATATGCGCACGTTCTGACAAACGTACGACAATTCGTTCACCATTTTCTCAGTACTAAACAGCGTTGTTGGTGAAAATATAGGGGGACAGCGTTACAATCAGCAGTGATATTGTTCTGATTTTAGGCATGCGTTCGTTTTTAAGGATAAATCACGTCACCATATTACTCTACCCTATATTTATACTAGACTAGTTGAGGATTTGCAAGGCGAGAAATCACAAACATAGAACATAGGTACATATAAAAAAGTTATAAACTGTTATTCATCCTTTTTATACAGGCAGTAACCCATAATGTCTTCATAATTTTTCATGGATATTGTCCTGTGTGTGACAATTCCAGGTTTGCATACCGCGTCATAGCCATGATGCTATAAGGTGTAAAAGTCATAATCAACAGATATATAGTTTGGCACTGATGTAGTAGCTCTGCACTCCGCAGTACCTCTAATAGAATGATCACTTACTTACACCCAATTGAATGACTGGTACGGGTATTTTTATCTAAAAAACAACAACGCAGAGGTCTACTTGACACGAAATTTTATATGAACAAACTTATACCTACCAAAATGTACACATATTCAATATTATATGAGTGTTGTATGTAGATCATATCGCAAGGAGAAAATTTTGCTGTTGACATTGCAAAATAGCACGGAGGAGGCTTAGCTTGAGTATGGAATGATTTTTCCTTGAAGTTTTTATGGACCACGCATAGAAAAATTTCTTTGTATACTGTAACCAACAACATTGATGTCATCTATATATTCAGTATATATATATAACTTATTATAACACATAGTCATTTACTTATTAAGTGCCATAGAATAATAGAGGCAAGTCAAACAAGTAAGTAATTCTAGGCAGGTGCTGTGCTCAAGTGGGTAGTTTGCCATTAGTTGCCAGTGGTGGTATAATAATATTTTTCGGCGAGGACGCAGTTGTGACTCGTTCGTTGGCGCTTTTCTCATAGATATGCATCTTGTCATTGTCGTTATTATAAAGGTGACTACATTGTGTAAAACGCAAGAAGAATCGACGAAATAAGGAGATAGAAAATCTTGTAGAAAATCTAAGTGAAAGTGGAGAAAGTCTACACACATTTTAACGTTTAAAGTGTCTAACAACCAGACAAGATACATTTCTTCACAAATTTCATATTTTATGCAATAGATTCCTACAAAATACAGGTTTTTGATTGACATTAATTGGTTCTAACTTGTTCGATTGAGCTGAAAAGAAACGTTTGACATGACAATTATGTAAATGGTGCTACCAAAATCTATTCAGTCTGGATTTGTTTGGTTTTCCGCTTCTTGTGAGTCTAAGCTCTATTATTTATAGTTAAGTATTAGCTGTCATCAAAACAGGTGTATATCTGTATTCAAACTAGGTATGATATTCGATGTTTCACCTTTATAAGTTGAATTTACTGAAGTTTGAATAGGCTGGCATTTCTGACTTGAACAATATTGAACCATTATCATATTATACTTACCTACTTCAATTGCAAAAAAAGATTGCCGTTAAATGGAACTGTTACGAAGAAACGAGAAACTGGATGGGGATTGTGAGGCGACTCGAAAAACGTGATTTGATACGCTTATGAACTGATATAAACTCATTATGTCACGCGCGAGTAAACAATAATCTCATGGCGAAAATTACGATTTTAAGTTAGGTTTTCCACTTATGGTAGTAGTAAAGTAGCAAAAAATGGTACATAACATGTTATACATATCCCGGTTAAATTTCCTGTGCATAAAATATTGCAAACCTTCATGACGCATTTTCTTCAAGAACATATAGGAAATAGAAATTACTTCCATTGGAGCACGAATACAATTATTTTGGCGGTTTCCTGTTTCTCGTAAATAGCACACATCCACATTTCCAAAACGTCAAAGTCAAAACCCAAACACCATCCAACCCGTCGTGTGAAAGCAAAACAGCCTAAATTACAACCCGAGTTTCAACCCTGGAATTTGGACCAAGTTCATTTCTATGATTAAAAGCTCTGCTCGCTACTCTTTCCAGGCGTTGTCACTTGTTTATACGCCTTCGCGTTTGAAACTCGTTCACGCTTCGCAAATTGCAATAAGCATAATTTTCAACTGAAATGTTTTCCTAAACGGCCTTCTTGATATAATTTTTTATGAAGCTCAATGCTGTTGTTGGTGTCCTACATATTATATCCTAGTAAGTAATGCAGTTGCACAGCCGCTGTCACAGACCAGACCTGACAAATGAGTTATATAACGACTCGTTATTAACAAAGGAAGCAATTTAAACAATGATTAAGTGTGCATGTTCTTCATAACACGGCACATCATTTGTATCCTTCCTGTATGAAGCCATGAAGTAATTTAATGGAAGTGAATTAAACAGAAACGCAAAGGATCATTCTCTCAGATGGTATCACAAGAACAACGATGCAATCTCATTCATAAGTGTTACAACGAAAAACGTACTTTCACTTGCAAATTAATATTCCCAATTTTACATATTTTTACTTGAAATGCATTTTGTAAATTCTAAACATAAATACTTGGGTTTCTGGGTAATATATACGTTTACTTATTTCCCAATTCCCAAGTACACTCACGTACACGAATGTAATATTCAGTTAGAAACTTGTAACGCTTCCCACTCTCACCATATTTTACCAGAGCTTATGAAGTCTGCATTATCAATGGGAACCTTATTCCATCTACATATATGAATTAGTCGTGGGATGTGTGAACCCTTTCCCCTACAAGGTTAGGTTTTACGAACTTGGTGTCATGAAAAGGGAAAAGGAAAGAGAAAATTGTTCCTGTGAATTTGTTTCAGCATGATACTTGTAGCTATGCTTAGACCTTCAAAATCGTCTTAAAAAGAAATATCTCATGTCAAATATCAACCTAAATCCAACCGGACTGAACATACTGGAAAGCCGAATTTATGTAAGAAACGTAAGTAAGTTTACTTAAACTATACTGTCATTCTGGGAGTTACCCCAAAGCAATTTCATATAATAAAATAACTGCAAAATAAGAAAACGGAATAAGTAACATGCGCTAGAAATATTTGTGTAAAAGACGTTGGTATAAGGTTTGAGAAGAAGGTTTCGACAAACCAATAAATTTACAAAGAATAAGATTTTACTTTCCAGCGCACCTTGGCCCAATACAGATTTAACGGATGAACCTGTGTTTTACGATTCGATTAAAAAAGTAACATCAAGACCAGATCATATAAACGAAAACGCACATGTTACCTTATAATCATAGGTAATTCCTTGTTCAATTATACTGGGCGAGGGTTGACAATGTGGTAATTAAAATTTCGAAATCGACTAACACGATCAAAATGCTAAGGGTATTTATTATAAAGCACATATAAATCAATTCATTGCAAAGCTACTAAATTTATTTATCTGGAGCATCCACCCTTAGTTTTTAATACCAGAAAAACGGTTGGAATACGGTATCATAATCATGAAAAATCTACCACGAGTTGGATGGGGTTTTGACCATTATTACCCATCAGTTCACCAACTTTGTCTCGTAGATTTCCCAATCAGGTTACATAGGAGGAAACTGAGCATAAACGCGCAAATATTTTACTTTGCCAAAACTAAATTCGTGGTGGTAATTTGTTTGGAAGATGGGATGATTAATTATATAGGTTGGAAACTTTACTCACACTTTTTCCCTGTCGAGCACAAAGATGGGATGGAAAGTGAAAAATCAATACAGAGGTGCCTCAAAAGACAGACAGACTGACGGTTCGTGTAACCTCTCGATAATATTCCAACCACTGCATATACCCGCTGATTTTTTTTTATTTCAGCTCATCACACAAAATAGTCATTTTTTATGAAAAGCATGCACGGCAATATTATTGGGACACGGAACTAGCCGTATTAAGTCTGCTTATAGTATAGCGTGAGAAAATTAGAGATTGTAAATTAGTTAATGCCTTTTAGCAACAGACAAGGTCCAACGACCGTGCAACTACTCATGTATGCCTCTATAGGACAGCAAACTATGGATCAAATTTAAAGATGAACACAATATGCACGCATGTACATAAAACACATATAAAATTCTTTATACTAAACTGAAGGACAAAAGCACATCGCCATCATGATTTCATATGCATATATACATACATTATAGCAAACTAAACAGAAAGTCTCATCTTGGCCTGTTGGAAGAATGCCAAAAACCAAAGTAGCTCTTTTCCCAGTACTTGCACTTTCCTTGCAAAAAAGGGCTTGGGAGATAATATTGTGTGTAGTGAGAGTTGAGTTGGTAGTGGTAAACGAGAGGAACAGAGGGAGACGAAGTCAGTCCATTCCTATTTTTCATTTCACCTACTTTTATGCTAGCTGCAGCTTGCAGCTTTTTGGGTCCCATTGAACGGGCCCTTTTGTCTCGTCCAGTCCCACTCCACTTCTGCCTCTACTGATATCCTACTTTCCACGTTATGCTTGTATCGTATGCAGCAGGCATTTTTATATGCGGATTTGCACATGCATTCAGTTGTTTTGCTTCTTCTTGTTCCTTGACGTGGCTCTAATTTTTCTCATGCCACATTTTTATTACAAGAGTAGGTACACAGGAAACTTTCTCTTAGCTTTTCCTTACGCAACCAAAGCAGAAACAACAAAAAGTTTCCACTTTCTTTCCTTTTCCTTGGGTGTACATAATATGGCCACGGGAAATTCTTAGAGAGGAAAATGCTTGGAGCCGAAAAACGAAAGAATAAAATAGCTTTAAACTGTTTAACGAGGTAGTGAAAGTGCTGAATGATCATTGGCGAACTATTAAATACTGTTTTAATACTCATGTCCTTTGCTTTCCAAGGAACTTTCACATAATATATTATGTATAATGAGAAATGCTTCCTATGTATTTCCCCAAATGGGAAAATAATTCAGGGAAAGAAACTTATGATCATTGCCACATGGTTTGTTTTGTGTAACAATTTGAGAAACAACCAAATCCGCTGTTGCTCCCAGGGGAAGGGGATGAGGCAATTTTCCTGGATATTGACATCCAGTGAACCTTTGATCTGACCCACTATCCCAACCACGAGAAACAGACGGGTTGGAAAGAGTCTTATAGTCAGACACACAGACAAATATATCTTAGTCAATAACTTATGGTTTGTTTCAGTTGCATACCACGTCGAGTAGAGACAATTTCGTCGTTTTGCTGAGCTCTGCTTGCCACTTTCCAGCGAATAGCGACCATAGTGTTGGCATTGTGGTGTAGTTGGCTGGTGATCACAATAAGAGGACAACGTCCTATTCGCTTGCTGTAGGTATGTTTCTCGTGATGATAGTTATCGTTTTTTCTAGTGTTTACCCCAATAAATGCAGATGGGTAGGACTAACAAGACGATACGCCACCATAGCATCGTTAGTAAGGACTATATTATAGGCCCTTGCGCATTATTGTTGGTGGTAAATCAAGTGCATATCGATATACATACTAGTTAGTAAGCCAGTTTGCGTCTATATGACTTTATGTAATTCTTAGTAATCATCATGGCGGAACTTGTTGAGAAAATGGAATGGAAAATGCCTATATATTCAAGTAACACATTTTTTCTTCATGTTGTAGTACTTACCTATTTATCTTGCTTGAAGCTACTTCTCAATACACAAAACTCAACTGGGCCTACTACACCAGCAGCAGTATCAATAGCCGCCGCCATAATACATTGACATATTGTATGTATTTATGTACTGCATAAAGAGTTGAAGTATAATATGGGCTTTTCCAATATAAGTTTAAATCTCTGTTTCTTTTGTCATTCCTTTCATGGTTCCTTTTATAACTATGGTCCTCACTTTGCGGACGATCTCGTTTGGCAATTGTAGTATAACTGGGTCAATGGTTTCTACTAAACTGGTGTGAAATGGAAACTATAAAGTATATTTTGCCGAGTTGCATATTCGTGTGTATGTATATCATACACGATAAAGCTAGTATATTGTGTGCATAACAGTTTGTCTAATATATATCATATATATGCGCCCACATATCTACTCACTCTTCTTGTTGTTGATGCTTAATGCAATTTCCAGGAAAAGTTCGCCGCACAGAACCTAATGTAATAATTTGAACAAGACAAACGCATTCAACAACTTGAACTTAGTGAAAGTTGAGGACAAAACTAGATACTTACAAACAAATGCTTTCTAACCCTTTATTAAACAGAGAAAGTACACGTGTCTGTCTGTCCCAGTCCATGTGTAAACTCGATATTTCTGACATGGATTCGACCTTTTCAATTCGTCACCGTGAGTATTTGTTTCGCCTGAGTTTGAAATGGAAATCCGACAGCAGGAAAACCTCTATAAAAGCATAACAGATTCTGATGTAGATTGAAAGGTTGATAAAGGGCGGACTGGCCGTATCGTGCCTCCTAAGAAAGATTTAAAGTTCAATCTACTGTTTCATGCATATATGGATATTACTACTATATTCCAAACTTCTACAGATCAATATCTTATCAGGTTTCGCTACTTTTCTATATTTCAATTGTTCATTTTTTCATTTTCTTGATTTACTCTATATACTTTAATAATACACTTTACTAGGTCAATAGCATATTTTATTGGTTTTGTGGCTATCTTAAATCTTACTCTGACAAGCTAAGTACATACGTATTTGGCACACGTTTTAGTCTGTTAGACCAACTTGTTTTCAGTTCATTGAGGTAGTTAGATATTATTTATATAAAAGCCCTTGATTTTTTCTTCTTCCCTCCACCAGGAAAGTGATAAAACAAACAGCTTGTTGTCCTTTTCCCAGGAAAAATGAATTGAACTTCTTACGAATGCAAAAAATCTAATACTAGCAAGAGTTTTAGTCTAACGTATTGTTTCGATGAACATATAATACTTCGGTTGGCAAATTACAAGCTAAAGGCAAATGAAAACGCAAGAAAGTAATCCTGTTAAGCCAACTTTCTCTTTACACCTCACTCACGAGTACGTCATGAGAAAGTTTGACAGATTTTTCTGAACACCTTGCATTGGCATGAACAACTATAACAGCTAACTTCTTTCAAGGTCTTGTAGAATCCCTCATACTATCTATCGTATTCCAGAAAGCTATAATAATGTAATGTATGTATATTAACACAAGCAGAAAAAGGTTTAAATTATAATGATTACACTCAATGATTGTCTGTAATGACGGGTATTCAAGTGATGAAGGCTAAATTGTATTCTTTGTACATTACTTTTTCCTACATATTATGCAAATGAGTATGGTGAAAGAAAACTCAGTATATAGTTTGTAGAATGTTTGCAGGGTGTCCTCTATGTTACAATAATCATAGAATATGTAAGGGAAATCTGAAATGAATGATGATAGGATGTCTGATTGTGATGATTTCACATGGTCTTGATTTTTTCCTGTTTTTAGAGATTTTGTGAACATATTATATAGGTTTTTATTATTACTTGTTCTGGTTTGTTAGTTCAATACCTGGCAATGGCAGCATGGATGGTATATAGTAAAATACGAAAGTGTTCTTGCAAAGAATAATAGCTTGTGGAGAAACGCTCAATGTTGAATCAATTTCGACGGAGAGGGTAGCAATGGAATGGGTTTATATGATCATCAATTGCATTATGAAAATTATGCATACGCGAACCTCGAGTTTCTCTTTTCTACTGTGTGGTTGGTGAATGAGTCTGTGTCAATCTTCATTTTGTTTCGAAAGGTGTATTTACTTTGTTACCTATATAGACCTTTCAACGTTTCATACTACCCATTCAAGAGAAAATGCAATGCATCAATTAAACCACACCACCCACGCAAGCAATAAAAAGTGCTCGCATTTTCTCTAGTTTTTCGGTTAAAGTACTTTATGAAAATATAGGCATATTTACAACATATAATATGAATTCCAATTTAACGTTGGTATTAGGTATCATTATATTGTTTGGCTCCTAACATTTATATACTTCAAATACTTTTAGAACAAAAAAATTTGAATTTCCACAAACAAACCTGGAAGATTAATGATCTACATTAAATGATATAAAGTTTTCTCCGGGCAATGAGACCATATTCAACATATTATTGTATTTGTATCCGTTCTAAATCATACCAGAAAAAAAGTAATTTCATCACTCAGCACACCTATTTCATTACAAAGTTTATTTTCTATTGTTCATGTTCCAATATATTTACATGCATACATTCATACATATTTGACGAATATTCTCGTTTTCTCCTATTTTTTCTAGTTTGTCTGCATTGGGGGAACTCCTAAGAGAATGGAGGAATTTGCCTACTTCATAATGAACGAGATCGGTTATAAAATTCCTGCAGGAACTCAGCTCCTGGATATAAGTCAGTTCTCCTACCGCTACTCAATGTACAAGACGGGCCCGGTTTTATCCATCAGTGTAAGTTTCTCCAATTTCAATTTATTGTTGTTATGTATGTATGTACCAGGAGCATTCACTGCACATACACAAATGCCCCCAACCTCTATAACAAGCTTGTTGTATCCAGTGCAGAGAATGTATAGATGAATCTGAATAACTTTAATGTGAACGAATTCCTTTGTATGACAGTATTTTTCGCTTTCCTCAAATATTTTTGGTCTTTCTGTGCTTATGTTTCTGTACGCTTTCACTTTGACGGTTTTTTTCACTCGATAGGAATGCTGATAGACAGAATATAAGTAGGACGAGGGAAAATTTATGTAACTAATGTTGCGTGCCTTTTCACTTCTTTTTAGTACAGTGCTTTGTTTTCCCTTTTCTGGCATAGAACTTTTATACTAAACAAATAATATTTATTTCCACTGTACAGCACATTGTTCTGGTTGCAACTGTGGTTATTTTGATCACATTTTCTCTGTGAGTGTATAATCTTTTCATTTCTGCTAGTCATTTTGGGTTGTGCCGTTGAGTGTTCATGTAATGTAGGATAAAATGTATTGCTATTTTAACCACAAACCAATGAATTCTATCCATGAATAAAGGAGATAGAAGGATTTGTTGTAGTGGGTCTATCACATTGACAAGTCCTATTATTATATGCATCCTTCCTCACAATTTGATTTATTCCTGTTTTCCAAAATATTTCAGCATGGAATGGGCATCCCTTCTGTGAGCATCCTACTTCATGAAGTAATCAAGTTGATGTATCATGCCAGGGTGACCGATCCCGTATTCTTTCGCATTGGCACTTGTGGTGGAATCGGGATTGACGGCGGAAATGTGATCATTACCGAGGAGGCTCTTAACTCAGATCTTAAACCGTACCAAGAGTTGGTAAGTCATTGGTTTTATAGATGTGTCTACGATACTATTTATGTCCTCATTTTCCCATCGCTCTCAAGAATCCACTTTCTCTTGTACCTTTACCTTCTAATTCCGATCGCCACTTGTTTTCCTCTCGATACGACTGCTGCATTATAAATTATTCACGGTCCTGTGAAAAGCTCTTTTCACTATTCCATTTCCACGTACTTTATCACAGCTATACAAACAAATTCACTTTTTTAAATTGAGTATGTACGCTTCTTCTAAAAAGGGAAAATTGAGAACGGTCTACCATTCCTGTAGTTTTGTATTTACCCTTGTTAAAACATAAATGTATACCTATACAATATAAATACATGGGTGTGTCAGATCAGGAAAGGTTTAATCATTGAATTTTCTACAAGGATGATTTTTGAAAGCACGTTCCTAATGTTAGAGATTTGCTGTGACGAGAAAGCAGTCTTGTACAATTTTATATCGATGCTTGTACAAAATATGTTCATTTTTGACAGAACATTTTAGAATTTCGTATTTTGTATTCACGACCACTTACACCATGTATGCTTTGTATGCAGACTGTTCTCGGGAAAAAAGTACGGCGGCCAAGCAAATTGGATAAGCGACTTTGCGAGGAACTACTCTCCCTTGCAAGTAGTAGTGATGAGCCATTCGATACCGTATGTGGGAAAACGATGTGTACCGATGATTTTTATGAAGGTCAGTATCTATTTATTTTGGCTTTCTCTGCAAAAATAAGAGACCAAAAGTCATCCCTCACTGTTTGCTAAGATATTTTACTGATGCTGTTATCATTACTGGAAAGCGAAATAAATGGTGGCCGTAGACCATGTTTTCTCCGACGATGTCATAATTTAATATAACGAAAAGGTAAACTTTGTTTGTGGTAATCTTTTTATGTGGGTCTGTAGTATCTAGTGAAAGCTTTTGCCCACTTTGTGTAGAGATTTTCTACGTATGGGGGTAACCCATTATTATGTTAAACAAAACAGAATAGAAGTCAAGTCGCTGAGAGAATATGATGTCTTAAACTTACTCAGCGAAATTATATAAAAAATGCTCTGCTCAACCCCTTTAGTACATGTAGAGCACTAAAATTATATACCTTATTTATCTACCTGTGTTATAATTTATCATTTCATATATTGCTCTCGGTTATGCCTCTTGAAAAGATTGGACTGGAAATGTCTTTTTATTCTATTTATCAATGTGTATTTTCATTATTGTATTTTTGATTTTGTTTTAATAGGACAAGGCCGATTAGACGGAGCATTTTGTGAGGTTAGCAATATACTCTTGTTATTTTGTATTACATACATATGACAAATTTAGCTTTTTATCTTGTGACATGGTGGTGGCAAACCAGATGTAATCTGCTTACACACGGACGTTGTTCTATATAGTTCACAGAAAAGGAGAAAATGTCTTACATTCACCATCTTGAAAGAAGTGGGGTAACAAATATTGAAATGGAATCCTTGGCATTTGCCGCTCTCACACATCATGCTGGGATACGGGCTGCTGTTGTCTGCGTTTCTTTGCTTGATCGCATCAGAGGAGATCAGGTCAGCTTTATATTCTACGCTGATAACTTTCATGTTGCATTTATATTGCTTCGCTCTAGCCTTGGTTTAGTCGTATGAGGAGAATGTAACTAGAATTACATTGTCAGCTTTCCTTCTTCTAACCTGCCATGCATTTTTAAAACATCTTTGGAGACTGCAGGAACGTCTTGCTTTAAATACAATAAACCTGCCAACATACACTAAAATTCAGGTTTCGTAGCTGCTAATGCCACAGAATTCATGAAAAATTCATAATCTATTTTATTTTCACTTTCTCCCCTTCTTAATTTCCGAATTTAGGTGCTGGCCCAAAAGGAAGTGTTGAATGAGTGGCAACGTCGGCCTCAAAAATTGGTTGCGCGCTATATTAAGCAACAGCTCGGTCTAATTCCAGTTCAAACCAAAATTGCTGACCTCAGCTCCCCATGTCAATGTCCACATACATCGGTCATGCCTATGAAATCCCCTCGGAGGATACACATGGTGCAACAAGAGAGCCAGAGTTATGATTAATTTCTTCGCACAATTTGATCCTTGTTCAACTTGTCATAATCAACAGACCGTTTTAAACTTCAATGATATACATATATTTCACGTATAAAATCTACTATATATACTACGTTAAAAATAAAATGTGATTTTACTTGTCATACATTCATGGCAAACTTTCTCTTCGGGATAATAATAAGCTTTCTCCAAGCGAGTGGTAGGTTTAAAGGGTATCAAATTTAGCAGGACATAAAACAAAGGAAAATGGTCGTTTATTCTTTATCAACGACAACAGGACGCGTCACTACAAAAGGTTGATGGTTGGAATTGCTCATAGACCGGAACTGGCGACTCAAGGGAAAGCTCTTGTAATGAAAAAAGGGAATTGAATGAAATCAAGATATTGTTATGATACCCAATGGTGTACTGTAGTCTTCTAGTGAGTTTTTAGATTAGTCGCCTCATATAATATATTATACGTACATATTTACAGGTATACAAAATAATAAATAATATATTTGACCAGCAGCAATATCTAAGTAGGCTTCCTTTAGTGTTACATATGCATTGCATTGTTGCAGTTTGCCGTTAATATATTGTGTCTATTTCTCTCGGAAAGTTTTATATTTTTCTTTATAAATGTTTGCAAATCCAGATGATTAAGTTATATGGTTAAATCAAGATATATAAAAAATACACATATTCTTATTATGTAAGTGAGCCATCCTGTACAATCTAGATGTGTTCAAAGTTGCTTTCTTCTGACCTACATACTGCTCTCTATATACCTACAGATGTGGCATACTCATATAGCACAAAGTATATAACTTGTATAACCCGACTTTACAAAGGTTTTTCTAACGTATGTATACGCCAACTAAATCGCTGGTTCTTTCCTTATCTTTGTTTCATTTCTTATCAGCCAAAACCACACATTGTATGAGTTCCTCTTTTATGCAGTCTTCTTGATATAACATACCTAAGTAGAAATAATATGCATTTTTTGTAGGTAGACGTTAATATATTATACAGAGCTATATATATTCTACTGCGGGAGAAACCATTAATATTTGTAAAATATACGAAATATGCGTAACATGTTCTAATGCATGGTACCATAAATTGTGATTACTGCATTCTTACAATTCCTTTTGCAATTAAAAAATATTACACTTACTTTTGGTCATAAGTCACTATTTGAAGTATAGGTTAACTTTACTCATAAGTTAATATTAGATAAATAATCCATTATTTTTTCAGTTGGGAAAATGATATAGAATATTTAGTATAATTATAATTAGCAAACAAAAATCCACTCCATGCGGATGCTATCATATATGTACGAATAGCGCATATATGTATCTTGTTTTATTCTTCCAACTTGCGTATAAGATGGATGAAATATCGTGAATGCACTTTGGTGGGTTAGTTATATTCGGCAAGGCGGGCATGGTGCAAAAGTTCCAGTTAAATAAATAACGTAACAGTTAGTTTTAGACATTTAGGTAAACATTAAAAGCAACTTTTCACACAATGTTCAAAAGCATTAGATGCCAAGTGTTCCAATTTATGTCACCACTTGCATCTTAATAATATGTCCCATCTTACAATGTGTTGAATGTTTAATGGGAAAACCAAGTGAAAGGTGAAAATTATATGGAATTGTGAAAGCAAATTAATACTGGCTAACAGTCACCATTTGCAACTTATTCGCAGATAATTTCAATTTGCAAGTTGCAGTAGAGAGCAATTTGTTTATACTCTTGCGTGTTAAACTTTCACCGGTTTCGCTCGTGAAAGTCGTAGAAGTAAAAGTTTGCTCCGAATTCAAAATACGTAAATATATAGGAATAGCATGATTGTATTATAATAAGCCAATGAGGTAGTTTTATAGCATGGTCCATTTGTACCTTGCACCTTGCACGGTACGATAGCAAGTCACGTACATATAATAATATGTATATGTTGACAGAATAAAATTATACACATATATATGAATTTTATGGGTATTTACAAAACTGTAAACCATGTAAAACTCAAGTCTGTGTATAAAATAATGTGTTAATAAAATAGAAGAGCCTAAAACTGGCAATTAGTAGTTAAAAGTTAAAAGAACATGTGTAACAAATAATTACCTATAAATGTACCTCTTTCAATATTGAAAGAAAACTTTGAAAATTGTATGGAAAAGTAAATACCTGAATGTGGACAAATAAAGAAGTGAAAATATTAACTTTAATAAAGCTGATCTTTTGCATTGTGCTAATTTCATACAAATTTTAATACGAGCAAATATCTAGACAACTATACGGCAATAAAACCAACAGTAGTAGCTTTTGTTAACAAATAGTATAAAATAATCTCGCGTTTTACATCTTATTATTTTGTTTTCTTCATAGTCATATCCGCATACACATTCTTGTTAATTTCAAACTGCACTGCAAAATTAACTCAACTTTCACATACCCTCTTGTCCTGGATTCTGTCAGTTTTTCTATCTACAGGTAATCTCGCTACTCGACTAGATTCTTCCGGCGGTCCAAAATAAAATCTCTTAAAGGCTTCAATGGGATTGACAAGAAAATACAGGGCATCTCCCCAAACCCTCCGTCTCTTAACATTTTTGAGAGTGCAGTCATACAATTTTTGCCGTATCTCTATATTTTCTTTCCTACATACAAATTTAGAAACTTAGGTGTATATAGAAATGATTGTGGAAGAAAATATTATAATAAACACTTATGATATAGTTGTATGCATATATTAAACGTAATGTTGTTAAATACAATATTGTTATTTTGTTTGTATAATTTAGGTATAAGCGATATGAGAAGAATAAGTAATGAAGCAGGGCGTACTTGTATTGTCTTAAAGCACTTTGCAAGTACTCGACTTGATCCTCCAAATCCTCCAATTCTTCTTTGCATTCATTGTATGATTTCTCCAGTAGTTTTTTCTGTGCCGTACTTTCCACTAAGTTTACTTGAGCCTCCTCAACTGCTTTCTCCAATTTAGATTTCGACCTGTGCAAGTTTTAATGAAAAACACGTATCTGAAATTTGCTTTGACCTACTTTGCGTTTTAGGCATGTACAAAGACTGTTTGCATAGTTGCTTCTTACAAAGTTAAAATTTCATTTTCCTTTGAAACATCTTTTTTCTCAAAGAGCACCCTCTCATACGCCTTTTCTTTACTTTCCATCTCCTGTTTCAGTGTGTAACATTTGGACTCAAAGGACATGGCCTTCTCTTGCCAATGTGCTTGTTGGGTTGTCAGCTCTTTTATTTGCATTCTGGCAAGTTCGGTCTGAAAATAAAAATCAAAGTTTACTGAAGAAATTTTTCCGGACCGATTCTGCTGGTGTGGGCAGATTCTTTCGCATAATGACATTACAAACTTCGAATAACTCTTCTGCAAAGATTTAGCAGTATTTTTATATATTATGTTCACGATTTATTTTACCTCTTTTGCTAATTGTTCATTTTCTCTGGAAAACTTTTCTGCCCGAAACCTATCAAGTTCCATGCTTCTCAACTGCATCTCCTTTTTATCTAGTCTTATTTGTAAATCTGTATTTAGCCGAGAATTTTCATCCGACAGAGATCTCAGGTGTCTTTCAAGTGATCGCTTTTCCTCAAGTACTTTGGCATATTCCTGGAATCATTAGTTTTTGCTTCATTAAATTTAATAAGGACCCAACCAGCACAATAACATTCAACATATTTATATAACATCATCATCCCAATGTAACAACATGACAAAAAAGACAGAGATCAATTTCGGACTTTTTACCTCTTTCATAGATTCATTTTCTTTGATCGTTTGACAATAATTTCGCTTCACTTCGTTGTAATCTTTAAGCACAGAAGTGGTTTTGTCCTTTTCTATGGACTGCATTTTTCTTATTACGTTCAACTGAAGGCTTTGATTATCGATCTGCGGACAAAGAAAGACAAAGTATGGTTCAATTATTATCACAACGTGTACAAAAAGTTATCTCCAAGTCGTTTTTTCTAATAACTTTCCATTAGCGTTTGTATATATCTAGCATGCAAATCTCATATAAACCAAGGGAATGTACGTGGTTGTGTTGTGAGTACATATTTGCGTATCCCAAATCCCAACCCATTAAACGCCTTTTGTTCCTGTATACATTTTTATGTTTGTTTTCATGAAAGCCTTACCGTTTTATGCATTTGCGCATTTTCCACCGTAATGGCAGTAACTTGACCTTTAGTCATTCTCCAGGAGTTCAGCAACAAGTGATGCAATATGATTCTAGCAGCACATTCTTCCCTTCTGGTAAGTAGGCACTGTTCAACTTGAACCAGTTGCCGAGCATGACGCCTCATTGCCTCAAATGCAAAAGCATTAACGATCTTGTAAAAAGTACATTTTCTCTTTTCCTCTTTGATTCCCTTTTTAAGTAACTCGTTTTCGATTGAGAGACTACTTAAATTCCTTTCCGCCTCTTCCTTCTCATTAGATTTATTAGTAAGGCTAACAATGAAATCTCCACCTGGACCAATACCATTTCTCCCACTTTCCTTTTGCGTCGCATTAATGATATTACGCGTAGGAGAATTCGGTTTTTTCTGTTGACACATTGAGGATAGTTGAAAGGGATTCTGATCACCACTCCTTTTCTGTTTACAGTCTTCGTTGTGTACGTGTCTCGGAGCGGAGGAACAAATGGGAATACTCTTACGTGATCCACGAGAAAGGAGATCACCAACAGAAGGATGATTTCTTTTCCCAGATATATTACGTAAATCTTCCAAGGATCGATGGATGGTTTTCCTTTCTAATAGACACCGTCTTGTTTTCAAAGCATCCATTGAAGGATTCAATCTTGATAGGTTTTCTCTTCCAGCAGCGTTATTTGGCATTCCTGAGACGGGGGAAATGTTCAGCTTATTTTTGTCCTCGGGGGAAAGTGTTGGTAAGCTTTCCTGGGCAAATGTCCTATACGCCGGAATTGGGGCTTGACACGAACGAGAATGATTGTAAGATGGGATGGTAAATTTTGATAAAGGATTCCGAGGCCTGGCTCGATTTATTATGGGCTCATTAAGTTGTGCCAAAAATCTGTCTTGAAGCTCTGATGAAATCCCAGGCTTTTTTGTGGTCGATGGTAATTGCAGATTATTTAAGGTCTCCATTATGTTCGTTTACCGTTGGGGAGAAAGCTTTTATGCCAACCTGTGTGAGAGAGAACTGAATGGCTATATAGAAGGAATCGCTTGCGGGGATTGTTTGTGATTGCAAAGAAGTCTTTGGGTATCAAAGGAAAGAACTACTCCATCAGCCATCACCACTTTACATTGAATGTTCAAAGTATTCCTGTCTTCTCTTCTTGTGTGACAGAGTAATGTTACCGCAGACTTGCAGACTTGAGCACACACAGGTAATTTTAGAGAAAGCAAGAAGCAGATTTTTCATTGATGGATTTAAGAATGCTTCAATTTTAAGTGAGTTGTCATAAGGAATTGAATGCGAGCAATGCGTATTCATTGTTTCGCCCTGAGAGTATGAATAAAATATCATTCATACTCTCAGGTTTCGCCAGTTAAATTCATAAATCCCGTTGCTACAATCATGCTATTTACAAGGTAAAATATTTTATTTGCACACGGTTAATTTGTGATAGGTACATATGTAAATACGAATTTTGTTATACAATTCAAAATAAAATACTTCAATATTAGATGCATTACGAGATGCATATTGTGTAAATATCATAATGACATTTTGACATTTCTGTTATATAACCTATGAATGCCAACAAACGCACCTCTTATATTATTTCCAATACTGCATTACTTTCATCATCGGCTGCTACTCTTATATAAGAACTATAAGAATCATTTTTAAATATTCACAATGAGAAAAAAGCTTTTATGAATTCATTACAATATCCTCAACATTCGATTTACTTTTTATCCCAAATCTCGATACACATTATTATTCGGGCCTGCTAATAAAGAAAATCATCGTAGTCCAAAGATAAGATTTTTTAAGTTAAATTATCCGTTTGGACATTATAGGATACTGCCTATGAATTCTGATTGTGGTTATTATAATGTATACTATTTTCATAATGACATGTACATAGTATTTGTAGATAATTTGTCAACTATTTGCCATATATTTTCTGCAGATTTCCTTTTGCTAAACCAACATTATTCGACAGGCGACACATTCTTTAATTTAGTGTGCTTTATTTCCGAATTGGTACAAGTAGTCAGTGATCTCTGGAGGATATGATTCTCCGCTGATGAGGTGTTGCCTTTCTCTCCAGAAGCGAACAATGCAGCGTCGCTAGAAAACAAACAAAGATTGGTCAATTAGAAAGAACATTTTATAGAGCAACATTTGGGTTGAAATCGATACTGTGAAGGTACCCTGTAATGAGCAATGACCACCGCACACGAATATGTCCAGCTAAATTTGCAAAAAAGTCAATTTGAAATAGCTTTATGGCAATTTGAAAATGTATTCATTAAATTAAAGATCATATTCCAGTGTGCGTACCCCACTCCATATACAATCACGCAGCAAATTGGTACTAAGTCCCAGGTCACAGAGATGTCCCGATAGAATGCAAAGATGAACATGACCACGATCATGACGCCACACATGATCCAGTGCACCGTTGACAAGAAGCAGCTCACAAGAATCCAAGGCACATACCAACAAGGATGCACCTATTCCATTTATGGAATTATATTATTATACTAATATGAATGCTAGGAGCTTGCCATTTTTAATTTTAAAATTTAATTACTAACGTCTTTTTTTATCAGCGCATATATGACCAACCATCCTGAGCCGAAAAATGCCGCGTGAACTCCAATCACCGCATACGTGAACGGTCGCCAAACTAAAATGCACACGTTGTCAATGAGCTTTCAAAAGCAGGTATTTTTATGACCTAGCCAATCTCTAATAAGTTTAACGGTAAAGCTTTTTTACATACGTGGATAAAGTGTTTTTATCATGTCCTCATTTTCATCCTGGTAATAGTAATCCAAGTCATTACGAAATTTCTCCTTCCACCTAATTTATTAACATAATAGTTTGCGTACATTAAGGAATATAACTAATGTCAAAAGTTACATATACATACTTACGACACGCGGGTCAGATATAACCTTGCTGTGTACATATTTGTATATAATGGAATAATATGGATGATCTAATGTTTGAAAGAATAATAATTTATCTTTTAGCATTTTAGAGTGAAAAGTCTTTTACCAGGCTTCCGTGGACTTGGGAAAGAAGACTAGCAGGACCGTGAGAAAGACAATCAACCCCAAAGCCATGGTCTATGAAAGAAATGTGAAGTGAAAGCAAATTATGTACCGTAATTAATTTTATTATGATATAGGTAATATAATTTTTGCGTGGGGTTGGCTGGCAGGTGTAATAATGTTGAGGATGGGTATGTGATGTGGGGCTATATGAGAATCAAATCCATTGTTACTTGTTAAGTTACCTGATAAATGCACATCGTGATTATGGTCCCCTCTCGAAGCGTACATGTTCTCAGGTACTGATTGGGCAGCTCAAATTTCTTTTTTACTTCTTGCTGTATAAATTTACAAGTTGAAACTTTGTCTTAACTTTAGCCGATGCCAATTTGCATTCCAAAATCTAAGGAACTAAATAAGTTTAATTTTAATGTATCCATACCCAGTCTACTCCACCAATCCCAAAATTTTTCAAGGGGATATTTTGATCAGCCCTCTGAATTTCCGGCTCCTTATCCAATGGCAAATCTGAGTGAAACCCGCTTTTCATTTTGAAAATCTTTTATATTTTCGGAAACTGAGAATATATTAATTTTTCTCATGGAATAATATTTTTTCTTAAAGTTATTGAATTTTTTTACAAAAACTACATGTAACTCGTAACGCCACGTAGATTGAAGCCACTTTAGTGGCTATCATGAACATGAACATATTTGTCGTACGTAATAATAATCATCAACTCAGGTAATAACACTAAAATATTCATAGCTTATTAAACCAATACTTCATCAGGTAGACAGAATACCAAATATATGAGCCGTAAGGAATATATATAAAAAGATGGTGTGAATAAGTAGCACGCAATGTTTAGCCGATCTAATTTTCTTAAAACGAAGACCGTGATCCAAACCACGGTAGCTTTGCGGAAATGGATTTTTTAAAGTATTTCGATTGGTAGGCATACACGTTTCGGTGCTCTTGTAATCAATAAAGTACAAAGATAATAATATTTTTAATAGTTTAAATTGCGAGTTGGTTTTAATATCCATATCGCTGTCCCTTCTTTCAATCGATCTTCTCATCTCAGAGGAATTCGCTCATAAAAAGCTGATGTTATGCATAATACTGGGTAAATTGTAAAGTTTACAAAATGCGGTGGTAAGTGTATGCCCTCAACGATCGATAAAAATGAAGTCATATAATGAGCAATACATAGTTTAATTTTACTAGTTGAAGCTAAAACGTAAAATGATGTATTTCAATAACTTGGATATTTTAACATAACACGTAATATATTAATTAGAATGTGGGATTACAAAATATAATAATGTAATTAACAACGCGTCGCGTCCCTCAAATAAGATAAAATTAACATTTTTAGAAAATCTTCTTTTCGCACATACTTTGAACTTGATGAGTTTTTGAAAGCATTTCGTCCAGGCGGTTACAGTTTTCTGCTACCTAAAAACTAAATGTTTGTCCAATAACGTATTATTCAATTGCCCGTGGTCCATCAATCGGCATGGTATGCAAGACTTCGTCTAGGAGCTGCAGCGCTCGATGCAGGTGTACCTATGATTGAGAAAAATGCATAAGAATTAGCACTAATGAAAAATATTTCATTCGTATAATATGTGTATGTATTGTATGGCTATTTATAAATGATGCGAATAACATAAATATATTTGATATTTACCTCAATCCAACAAGGCGTTTCTTTAATCGATTGCCGAGGGTAATCAGGTCCCCATCCTTTCACAAAACTGAGTCGTAGGATGCATAGCCTTCGCAAATCGTCGACGCCAATACCTGCAGCAGCGCTGAGGCTGATTGCAATGCCTGGTGCAATGCCCCCTACAGCGTGAGGTCCTAAAGTTCATAAGTAAATACAGCGTTTTAGCATTTTTTGGAATCTATTACTTCAAGTTATTACATAATATAATATATGTATACCTGGAATGTGTCCGGCTACAGCGGCGGCTTGTGCTGCTGCCTAGATTTGAGAAAAAAATGGGGTTTAAATGTAGGCACTGTTGAACACGTAAATTATATTAATTTCGAATCTATTGGATATTTACCACTAGTTCAGTTTTGTCAACTCTTAAAAATCATGCACATTATTGTCAATTAAAACTGGACTAACCTGGCCCTTTCACTCTGTTCTGTTCTGTGGACGTTACTCAAAGCTCCAAG
>JAHZMV010005149.1:0-16347 GCA_027743765.1 Coecobrya sp. COE2 | reverse complement strand
TGACGACCAATAAGAGCAAGAAAACATTTCCGCCGTATCAACGTTAACTTAGAAAGTGCATGCATCCCCCATTATCGGAATTATCTTTTAAGTTTACATCCACAAGTTCAGTCGTAATGCAGTCAGTAAAGCAAAGTTAACCACTTTAACTTTTTCAGCCCCTACCCTACAACTCTTTCAGCGGCAACAACAAGGGCAACAGCAAACACTTTACTTATTGCTTCTTGCTCTTCAGTAACAAAATTATATCTGGAAAATTACCGAGCATGAGAGAACGAGGGATTGGGTGGGTGGTAGAAAGAGAGAAAGAAAGCATAAATAATCTGGAGCAGTTAAAAATGTCAAATGAAAGAGAATGGGGGAAATTGGGGCTACAAAAAGTTATACTTTCAACTTTTGGTAGTGCAGCAATAGTAATGCATGCAACCCTTTTGCTTTTCATTATTCTCAAGTGCAGCGTGCGAGCAATATGCACCAAAAATGGTTCAAAAGCTCAATACAATCACTCATTTTCCAATTTATACTTACATAACAAAGTTTGTGTATTGAGGACTGATGAGGGACAAAATACGTGTCAAAACTACAGTTGGATGTTTTTAAAAGTCCGTTTTTCTACGCAATAAAAAATACGGTTAGTAGGAGAGCACAACCATAGTTTTATCTGTTGCAGTACCCTGAATACCCAGAGGTTTCTTTTGAAATCGTCGTAATAATAATTATCATTATCGTGAGCATCGAACACGGAAACCGCAACTCTATATTCTACTCTATTCTGTCTGAATGAAAGGGGGTAAAAGTTATTCTTGTGGTTGTTCACAACTACAGCCACAATTATATGTTGTTGTTGGACTTGGAACAAGTGCGTTGTGCGTTGCACTCTACGCAATAGTTGCATCACCATTTCTATTTTACATCGCCATACAACTCTAGTTGCAATTTCGTATGGTGGTGGGGAGTGGAGGTGGTAATCAAAGATAAGAGCACTTATTTGGACACTCAATATATTTGTTACTAATTCTCTGATACTTTCACTGACGATAATCCCTGAACCGTATATATTAGAAATAAAGAGATAAATTGTGAGGTTGGCTATGAAAAATGCATTTGCTATGTACATTTAATGAGGCAACCTTATTCTCTGATGAACCTCTTCTAATCATCATCACTACTGTATTCAACTTGACTTATCTTTCTGACTCAACTAATGATCAAAATCATACAAATGAAATCAAAATTATATTGTGTTTCCATCCACGCCACACACCCCATGTATTATAAGTGTGTGTCCTTCCAGAACAGAGAACTCAAAATTTAAAACAGGAAGGGTAGTGTTGTTTTCAAACTGCATAAAATGGATTTACTTTTGAACATTCCAGAATGGGATTTACCATTCATTTTGTGAACTGCATATTTACTGCCGAAGCAGCTCCGTTTCAATTTTCAAGCATTTTGGTTGCATTCCTTCCTTCTTGATAGCATGGGGCGTATTCACTACATCAAAATAAGCTTAAACGTGAAATTGGTAAAAAATATCGTTACCATTTCCAAAGAAGTCAGTCCACGTAATATGAAAATAGAAGACGTAGTCAATGGAATAAATATCCACAATTTTTTACAGCAGCTCTATCTCCATTTTTTCATACTAACATCTTACGTGAAGGAATGCATATGCATATGCGTGGAAGGAAAGTAAGTTGTATTTTTTGTTGTTTTCCTCTTCCTTTCTTCGTTTCATCCCTTTTTCCATTTGAATGAATTTGAAATTCCCTTTCTTTTCATGAGAGAACATAGCAATGTGAAGTGCAGGCAGGCCAGGATGATGATACTTGTGCTCACTTGACCGTATCAAAATGACCAAAATACTTTGCTCTCCTCTGCTCCCTCGTTCTCTTCTTGACTCCTGACATGCATGTCCGTGCCCTTTGTCGGCGGTTTTTCAGGCCTGGTCTGACCAGAAAGAAAAAAAAGGTAGAGTAACAATAATAATAACATGTATGCCAAATAACCCATGCGACTTCATTGCCATATCTTACTTTATCGTTTATTACGCTACGTCTCCTCTCTTTCTCTCTTCCTCATTGTCCGGCTCTGTTTTTAGAAATCCATGTTAACAATTTATTTAGATAGTTTATGTTTATCGGCATTGCTTCTGTTGTATAACCTTAGATCATCATCCATAAAGAAGTGAGCAGACATATAAAAAGTACAAAAACCATAAGAAAACAGATAACTGCTGACGGGAGTCTAAATTCACTTCCGAGTATGATCATCCTCATTGCCAGATTTGTTACCCTATTTTTTATTCATCCGAGACTGTTCCGGCTGCATCCAAAGAGCCAAGCATGCCAAGGAAAAAATTAGCATCTGTCATGTATGTTTTTCTTTCACTTTTGTTTTTCGACTTTCTACTACAATGGAACTTGCCACAGTGTGAGAAGTGTGGGATACATGCAAGAGTATATTTTGACAATATTGATTTGTGCACGTTCACATTCAAAGTGGCAATGTACTCTGAAGTCTAAAAACCAGTTTGGAATACAAATCAAGGATTAAAAAAGCAAGAGTAAACGAACCCAGGAAGCTGTGAAAGAAATAAAAGTAAAACAAAGAGCAAAACGGAGCTGCTATTATTAAAAGAGTTGCATCTCAAGCGGCTTACACTCTTTTAGAAGGATATGTGCTAGTAAAAAGAAAGCGGAGAGTATATGGCCAGCATAAACGGAGAAAATAGAAGGCATTCAACTTCCGATCAAGTGTCGCCGTCATTCCTTCCACCACCACCACCAGCTATCTAATTTCTCTCTTTCTTGGCATGAGTCTGCTGAAATTTTCGTCTAACCAATAGTCAAGTAAACTGCAATGGAATGAAATGGTTGAGATTTTCTTACCCAAACACCATACCTACATAGTTCCATAAAACAATAAAACCTATATATTTATAATGGAAGAAAAGCTTACATCCAGATGAAAGCATTCAATTCAAGGTGCACAGAGTTGTTTGTTCGTCGGAGTGTGTGAGAAGCGGAAATCGGAGCAATCATAGTCACAACAGAACAGTTATTATCATTATTACGAATCATCATCATTGACATTACACAGCTATGCATGTATACTACCTATATAGGTATATGTAGCATTATCTTACAACCGAGGAAAGTATGGAAGGAAACGACGATTAATCCTTCTTATTTCCTCCATCATCCTCTCATCTCCTACCTCCTCGTGACTTTAAGTCAAGCAGGCAGGATGAGCCGACGTACTTACATGCACCATTCCGTCCCATTTGCTCTTACCATTTTCAATGACAATCTTCTCATTTCTCAAAGCATCTTTCTCTCTCTCTGTCTCTCTTTCCGCCACGTGAAAAGAAAAATACTTGGCTGTTTCTCTAGGAAGTAAAGCAAAGGAAGAAAGTCATTAAATCACAAAGCATTCCGACACAATGCAGAAAGGTACATGTTAAAAACGTACCTTTAGGTTTATGCAAAAAGATTAAATGAGTAACATCAGTTGCAAATGAGAAAACTGGACTCTTCTATTTTTACCAATATCGCCACTAAAGCCATGCTCAGTATGTTCGGTAGATGGTGACTGAATTGAAAACTTTTTATGGATATTCCACAACAATAAAGAGAACCAAGGAAATTTGCATGTAAATTTAAAAATATTATGCTGCTTGTTCCTCCCACTAGAGGAGAAGCGCTGAGGTTTTTTAGTGGAAACTGAGTAATTTTTAACTTTATATACCATCCAAGACACAGCAGTGGTAGTTGTACAACAGATGACACAAATAATTTTGAAGATGCTGCATACTATGCTGTGGTGGTAGTGAATAAAGACGGGGAATAGCTAAAGTTTTCAACTTCTTCATAAAAAGGTAGTCCATAAAAGTAGCAACGACAAAATGGCCACTTTTAATACTCTCGCTCTGCTGCCGTTATGCTACAGTTGTGTGGCATTGTGAAGGAAATTGGGTACATTATTACGAGAGGATGACAAAGCGAATTAATTAAAACCAATCAAGTCTGTGTACACACATGCTGTACGCTTGGTTGGAGTACTCTAACTCTTCCACAACTACTCTTCTTGAGAACATAATATTAAAACCAAGTAGCAGCAGTAAAAAAACATCTGCCACCGCTGCTGCTACTGCATTAAATTATGCACTGCACAAATTTTTCATTCTGCTTTGTTTTCCTTTGAAAAGCAACTTTCCTCCTGCCAGTTTTACAACAGCAAACAACTTGAGAGAAAGGGAAAAATGTATTTATGTGTGTATTATTTCGCTCGGGGCAAGGTTAGTCAGTTTATTTTTAGAAAAATAGAATAATGCTACTTTCCACTACACAAACAACAATATTTTTCTTTATAAAAATTCTCTCTGTTACATGAATGAATTTGAGCTCAGAGAAATTGTGAAAGTAGCAGTGAGAACTTAGGTAGACCTAAGATGCACTCTATATTATCCCTCCATTTTATTCGGGATTCGGTTACTCAAGAAGCACAAAAAAAGAAAACATACTAGGTTTTGTGTGTGTGCGTTTTGTGTCGCAAGCCAAATCAAACAAGACGTATTGTGCAAGGATGCTTTGTATTTATGACGACGACAATGGGTGCAATGCAGGGATGCAGGGGTTGGCCGGACTGGGAAGTGGGTGCGCATACAAAATCCGAATAAAAAATAACAAATTTTTTGTGATGTGTGCGTATGGTTTTTTGGATGGTTGTAGAGAGAAAAAAAGAGAAAGTTGGTCGATGAAGGAGTAGTGACCGGCCACTGTTATCAAGACACATGGCAAGAATAAAATGCGGTTTATTGCATCTCGATATTATTATTATTGTTATTATTGCTGCCACCGCTGCCGCCGGGAGAAGAAATGTATCATCGTCATAATAAAAAAAAGGCTACAAAAATACGTGCATAGTATGAAGTAGGGAAGCAAAAAGGAAAAAAAATGTATAAAAAGAGTAGAGCGTACTACCACTGACATCACCTCTATAATAGTATTAAGCCACCACAATACACAAGTTAACAAATAAAGTCTTTCCTCTATAAAACTAGTGAGGTTTTTTCTCTTCATGTAGATATATGCCTTCAGGATCATTTTTCTTTCTTTTTTCCTTTTTATTCTTCATCTTCATATTTTGTCTGCTACAACGCCAAACAGACATCTTTTTTCTGTGGAGCACAGAAGTGGATGGGCAAACAAAGACTTAAATAAACTTAAGCCCAGGGAAAATCCTCAATAAGTCTCATAATAAAAACATAAGCACTGCCAATGTCGCCATCACCCAGAGTACAATTTGGAAGCAAAAAAATGAAAGCAGCGCGTAGGCTACCATATTGCAGAAAAGTGCGTATTATCCCAAATAAAAAATGAAATAGACAACCATATGCAATATACTCCGTGCTTTGATCATCATCTTCATATTTCGTGAAAGTAACTGCCAAATAAACGCAGGAATCATGGGGGTGTTTTTAAGAAAGAGGTACGTGGTTTTCACTTTTCATCTTTCTCCTGGCAACGATGGACTCAAGAGGAGTGTATGAAATGAGCAGAGGTTTTATTATATTTTACTGTACTGATGCTGAAGCAGTGGATGCCCTTTCTCTTACTTATTTCGTGTGTGCTATTTCCCGTAGTTTATGTTTATTAATTTAATATCACAGTTTGTTTATGGATGTGCAATAAGTTGCTGCTTTGCAAACATACTTCACATCAAGTGACGGCATATCATATATCATATTAGGCAACGAGCATAGTTTTTGGAGTTGCGTATTTTGAACCCTATCTATGTTACGTCACAGCACTGGCTGTTCACAAAGCCAAAGAATGTACATAGTTGTAAGATGCGCCTTATAAATACAATATTGTGTGTGGTTAAGTTAAAAGATGCAACGAGAAACTGGGTAAATGTTATTATTAGAAGGGTCGAGTCTCAAGTGGGAAGTCTTTTCTGCATGCATATCAAATCAACAATGGTGAAAGTGCTTGCTAATGCAGATAGGTATTTATTTCATGTGCATTTCATATTCTGTAACAAACACTCATTTCTTTCAATTAAGAGGTAGTAGCAAGTCGTATTATGCAATGTAAATGCATCTTAAAAGTTTCAGTGTAGATACACATATTTTTTAGAAATCTCCAGTACTCTAGTATACCTTTAATTCTACAATCTTGTGTATAGAAACAATCGCAAGAGGGTTTTCCAAGTTATAGGTATAAAATTGTGTTTCAATTTAGTAATTGTTCATCATGTTTTCCAAACTTTCTATATCATCGTCACTCATGTGGTTCTGCATCATTATCTCGTTTATTCATGCGCTTACTTAATATTAAGCAACATCAAATTAATGATTACTTGTTTCATTGGTTACACATACAGCTTCGACAAGGTTATAATAATGCTAGTGTGTAATAATTTTTATCTCGTACAACACAACTCATCTCATTGAACTAGAATGAGATTCCATAATAATATACACCTAGATGTCTTTCATATATTATACTATACTATTATAAATCGTACTCATTTGATACATTTTTTCTGGTGTACATACACTTACATCTCTCTTCTGTGATTATAAGGGTTGTTCCTGCTTCTCCTCATTCGTTCCGTAATGATCACTCTTACTTACATTTATTACTGTATGCTACCACTGCCGTATTTCCCCCATCAGTTTTTGTCATCATCTCCAGTTGGGATACCATATTATGGAGCACTGTGATGACTCAACTCAGCTCTCATTGCTTGTCTGTGGAATTAAGAGTTTTGTGCATAATGCAAGAAGCAAACCTTAAATAAAGATCGTATTCGCATGAATGTGGGGTAGCCACGAAATTTTTACATTGCTGAAGCCTACCACCACAACAAGGCCGGAATGTATTCGTAAAGAAACAATTCATTTTGATCGAGAAGAGATGCAAAGTAAAAGGCTGTTACTTATGAAGATTACTGTTACATTTACTACACCCAATGCAGTTTAACTTGCTACTATAAAGTCATGATGGGAGTGAGTGAGAGAGCGACTGCATTGATGATGATGGAACGTGATGTTCGGCTGATGATGCTCAAGTGTTGTTGTTGGTGCAGGCAGGAGTTTCCCCTACCCTCTGTCTAGAAAAAAGTATCAAGCAGTTTTTTTTCATCTCGTGCTTTTTGATCAACTCAATCTGCCTTCATGTAACATAGTAAGCTGAAATGAAAGAGAATTGTAAAAGAGAGAAGAATGTGTGTTGATGTTTCGTTTACTATGACTTTTGACTGTCTTGCTGACTGACTGATTGCAAAAGTGAACTACTGTACGATAGGTTTGCTGCTCAGTTCAGGAGAAGATAAGTCCCAAGTATGAAACGGAAATGGCACGACTTTAACTGCAACTTTGTAGAAACGAAAGAGGAGGATGTACACGAACTAGGAGCAAAGTCGTCATCTCAGTTTAGCCGCCAAAATGTCAGCAACACAACACGTCATCATTCTCATCCAGATTTTTTTCATGTTTCTTTTTCAGAAAATTCCTGTATTTCTCCTCTCTACAAGCAGCTTCTACACTTGAATCGTCAGTCAAGTTGTGATTTTGCTCTTGAAAACAGAAAGGCAGGAGCCTTCAAAAGAAGGAAGAAGAGCTATTCTACTACGTTTGCATCACACCCCACCACCCGACCTATTCGGTTGCCCGCACCCTTCTCCTTCCACTCGCTTTTTTCTCCTCTCCATTCTCTGCCCTATGATTATTATTGTTCATCGTACAAAATTGCATGCTTGTCCTCGTCTCCTCGTTCCCTCTTTTCCTTATCGCTCTCTAGTTTTTACGTACTTCTAATCGAAAAGTCAAAGTGGTGGTGGCAGTATGGCATTGCAACATTTTGGGTTGTCTTGGCCCAATATGTAATACTGTCTCCAGCATCTCTAATAGGGAATTCCACTGTTTTAATACTTTTTATGTAAAACACTTCCACTGCGGCTGTCGTACCCTTTTTTCCACTCGGCTTTCTCAAAATTACACAATCCTTCTTGATACTGCCACCGCCAACACTCTCGTTTGTCGTTTGATGGTTTTTCTCTACACATTCTTCTCACTTGTCTTTGCATTTCTCACTGACTGAAATGTGTGCAGCTACAGCTACTTTGTTTTTTCTATGGATGGTTGGCTGGACTTGGGGAATTTCTCACGCAGCAGCACCGCACCACTTCCACCACAATAATATGCGTAACAGTAATGCACGTAGTTTTTGAGTACATATACCTAAACCTACAGATATTCCTCTCAGCACATCATATCATCATAATAATATTACGTACTTCCCCTTTGAACTTGTTGAACTTTTTCCAACTTCCAACCCAACGTGATATTATTACAATAATGCTGCCGTTACTACCATTATAGAAAATGCATTCATGGCATGCATGAGCATGACATTGTCCGTTCCACTAGATGAAAAAAGTATTCTGATGAAATGGCTACACCACTATTGCTCTTGTAAGTAATTGCCTTTACAGGATGATCGTCACGACACGGCTATAAAATGAAATCTGAGCAGCGTGAATGACATTGAACCTCGCCAAGGGTGGTATATGGTGTTGTTGGAATGCCATTACATCATCATCGTCATTACCATCACATTTTTTAAAGCTAGCAAGTGTAAAAGGCTCCACAGTAAAGTACAGTAGTCTGGTTTTTATGGAGCACCTCTCGAAATGTCGCACAAACAATGCTCCTGATGTTCTCGGTGCAGTTGTTCTCGTTGAGTGGATGGATGGGTGTATCAGTTTATTGTATGTAGGAAATACAGGGGCGAGAGAATAATGAAAGTGGAGACTTTTCTTAAATGAAAATGCATTCTTTCTTGTGGATGGTGAGGATGATGACGATGATTTCAATAATGAGTAACGGAAGGAAGGAAGGAAATGAGTGGAATGACGATGATCATGATGATGACACATTGTGTGGAGTCTATTGTTGCATTATATTTTTGGGACCACAATAACAGTAATAAAGTGCTCATTATGACAACGACGGTGGTTGAATCCTCCTCGAGACTCATTTCATGGCTGCATGAACTTGTCCCCTATTATTCTTTTCAGCAGCAATGGTATAATATAATATAATATCATAACAGCTCAAATGCTTGCGCTTACTTACTCTTCACGCACTTACTCAGTCAGTAAGCGCGTGTAATTCTTTTTACACTTTTATGAAGTCATAATAAGGCAACAACATTTTTATCTGCACTTGGAATGGCTAACCGAGACGATGATGATGACGGAATGGTAGCCATTACGGCTAATGCAATCTCTCTTACTCTGCTCTCTCTCTAGTAGTCAGTTAGCAAGACAGGCTTTTTAGAGGAAGAGTAAAGAGATCAAGTGCCAAAAGAGCGAAAGGGAGACTGTACGCAGCGAACCCATTCATTATACATGAATTACAGGATGGCGTGGCAGCACCCTTTTAGTGGAACCGCCAAATCTTAGGAATAGACGAAGGAAATCTCGGGTACATTTCATTAATTTAACAAGCCGGCTGTTGTATTTCCAATCCACTTTCTTCTAACTTTGCTCTTTTTAAGCCCACTCATATTAAGAAAGGATACAGTCAGTAAGTCCTAAGGTGAGCAAAAATAAGTGGTGCGAGTCTCCTTAAAAAGTCAACTTTTCCTCTCATCTTTTTCTAGTTTCACGTGCATGCTGATGCATAAAAAAGGAGATAGAGTGGCTCCTGTAGACTAAAGTACCGAGTGTCATCCAGTAAGAGGGAAAAAGATATATCTAAACTTATGTGTACGTTATAATTTGTGAGTTTGTTTTTGGAGACATTTTGTCGCTTTCACAACGGCAGAACAAAAGGGAGAGAAAAAGATGCAAAACAACACGATCATTTATTATTTGGTATTTTCCAAAGAAAAAGTTTCCTAAGTTTTCAGCTCATACTTCCTTGCTATGCATATAGGTATATTATTGCAATGTAAGGTATATAATTATTATGGTAATTGTATTAGCATTTACATCTTGTTTTTCTTGAGCAACGAATTAACGGCAAAGTCATTTTTCAAATGGAAAAAAACAAACATAGTACACCATTGGTAAAGTTTTCCATTTGTTTGGGAGGGTGACAAATTTTACAGTAATTGTCACTTAATTACCCAGTAATTTCCCTTGTTAAGCTGAACAAAAAACGTNCATAGTACACCATTGGTAAAGTTTTCCATTTGTTTGGGAGGGTGACAAATTTTACAGTAATTGTCACTTAATTACCCAGTAATTTCTCCCGTTAAACTGAACAAAAAACGTCTAGCTTCTCAACTGACTTCTCTGTAAAGCCAAGAAAATATTTACACGGGAATTAGCAAATAAAACCGTCTTTCCATTCTAAATAAAAATGGAGCAAGCAAGAAAACCGTATTTGTTTTCTACTGCCCTTTCTTCATGGTTGCAATTGTGCTCCTTTGGATAAAAGCTCTCTGCCACCGTCACACCAGCATCGACAAACCAAGAAAGAGGGCAGAAATGATATCTGAGTCAATATTTTCTTATCTGCTGTCATCTCATCTTTGATTCCCCCTTCATTCTGTTCCTACTTTTGCAAACAAAAAATACACTTTCATTTTCCTCCCTCGCTTCCTTCAAGAAAGTAAACTTCATTCTGAGAAAAAAAGTTGCTTTCTCCTCTTTATTTTTGTCTGGTCCCATTTCCTTATCCTCTGCTTCACTACTTCGCTGATAGGACACGGCACAGCCGTCCCATAATAATATATAATATTTACTACGTTTCATAATAATCACTGAGAGGCTGCATGAGAATATTGTATCATTATGATGGGACTCTGCTCCTCCACCAGAAACAACAAGCTAGGAAAAGTTACACAGAGAGATAAATAAATAGATTGAGATTGCCGGATAGAAAGATAGACAGTGCTACTACTGGACACTATCTAAAAATGTGTAGCTACATACTATCTACGTAATATTCGTCCAACTTGATTTACCACTACATTGGCATCTCTCTATCGCCCTATTCGGGATACATATTGTAAAAGTTTACCTACTTTAAGTAAAAGGGAATACATATAACAATGTGGACTCTGTTTTTTCTCTGTTCGTCGACAATAACTTTTATTTTGTGCGATTCACATTCTTCGTGTCCTCTACTTCTATTACAGCTTGAAGAGGAGTTTAATGGTGTATGCTTTTCCGTCTCGAGAAATCCCATTCTTTCGGTTGCTATCGTCATTTCTCCTTCTCAAAGAATTTACTCATTCCTTTCCCTGTTTCAGAGTTGGAACATTCCATCACTTTTACTCCCAGAGTAAAAAGGAAAAAGAATCCTTTCAAGAAGCGATCCTACGATTTTTTTCGGTAAAATAAAAAGGAAAAAGGACATCACACATTTGGTGATGAGGATGATAATGATAGGAATACTACAAAGTTGTGAATGTTGAATAAACAGAGATAGAAGAATGTTTGTCGTCATGCATGTCAAATGCTTCCACACCCCCGCAAAATATCGATTCTATATTTCTACTAAACTGTTATGCTGACTGAATTTTTTATATAAACTAATTGTTATGGTTTTCCGTTATTGCTTCATCCTGAACATTTGCCTCTGATCACGGTAATTTGTTTTTGGGTACGAATGTTGAAATAACGAGAAAACGGAAACTAGAGATAATGAGCCTGCTAATTAATTTGTTTTGAAACAATGAGTTCTGTAGTTATACCTTATTTATTAGGGGAAATAAATTCAGAGAGAAAACCGGATAAGAGAGAAAATGTGAACGGATTCACAACTGGAGCCTGCACACAATCTACAATATGACGAGATGTAAAGGCTCTGTTACTTTTGTTGTTGTGATTCAGTTTGGTAGCTTGACTGGATTTAGATTATTGCGCAATGCGTGAAAAGAGAGAAGGCACGTTGCTCGCAGAATAAGCTGAGTGGAGTAGAAGAGGAATGCCGCTGACATGAAAATTGAGAAATACTTTTGCACAATTACTGCCACTACTACTACGACTTACTGTACTACTCCACTACGTAGTACTACTGTAATAATAAGAGTGTATGTCGGTGTTTGCATCTGGGTCAGTGAGCAAAAGCAGCAGCGCGACAGCAGCAGCAACAGAGACAAGATGAGAAAAGGAAGAAGAAGGGGAAGGGAAATAGGGATGAGCAGAGGGATTCTCAAGTCAGAAAATATAGAACGGATAGAGAGTATGTGTGTATAGGATTCGGGAGGATGCATGAGGAAAAAGGTAGCTTAATAAGAGAAAAAAGTTAATGTGTTTGTGTGTGTGCAGAGTTTTTGGAGTGGCTATACATAATATACTTTGCCATTACTCATATTAGCTTTCCATTTTCAGGGCGGCCCGCTTTTCGTCTAAAAGTTATAGATTACATGTACAACAATGCGGATATAGGTATAAGTTAGGTTAGGTATGCAGCTTCCTTTTTTTCGTTTTGTAAGGATTTTACTAAGCCTCTACGGAAGTAAAAGTAAAAAGTTAAAATAGAAGCAGCGGAAGCGAATCCCTTTTTAAAAGGAAAGACGCACTTTTTAAATTCTTTTAGTGGAAAAAGAAATGTCAGGCTGGAATACAAAGTTTAATGCTAGTGGTAAGCTAAAACAAAAGCTTACAGTAATTTTCAGGGAAATCGCATTGGTTTGCTCTATTCTCATTGGTGAACGTTAGTATTTTTTGCAAAAAGGTTAACAGAACTAGTAAGAACGAGCAGGAATAGATCAATTCATTCTGACTGGACATGATACATTTTAACCAATTGTCTCTCTTTGCCCCGTTTCTCTGATTTTGGGTGACAGTACTGGAGTGTCATATAAAACGTGCTGCATTTCTATATTGGTCAAGGGCGACGAATATTAGAAAAAACTTGTTACGGCATTCCAACATGAATTTGACTTGTTACGTTGTCACACCTTCCGGTGTTCTTTTTTAATATGATTCATCATTAAATATGCACATCAATTTATTCATATTCACTATCGCTAAGCCTTTTTCACTTCGAGCACTCTATAGTTACTGTAATACATAATGGCACTCATATTCTCATCATGCATTCTTAAAACATCTTGTGCAAAAAGTAAGAAAGTTGTTGAAAAAATTAATCCAATATGCATTACATAGCCATCCAAAATGTACCTTACATATTTTGTCCTTGGGCCCTTGGAGGTAATTAGGTACCTAGAAAATGAACTTTTTAAAAAATCCACTTAAAGCTGCCTAATTGCCGTTCATTATATCAGATGCAAGAACACGTGGAACTAATGAAATTTTGCTGCAGAAACTGCACCAAAATGCAGATACATTCTATGGTGTAATGTTTTTCGTGTGAAAGTAAGTAACTTAACAGCCGTAATATATCCTCAGTCTAAATTGTCTTCAAGCATGCCACTATAAAGACATACTTTGTAAAAATAAGGTGAAAGTCACTTTTTAATCAATAAACTGGCTGAACCCTATGTATTGTGTGGATATGAATCGTGCATTTTAATTTTATATGTACTAAATGACACTTCAAATAAAAGAATTATTCCCTTTAAAATCTCATGTACTTCCCAATAATTTGGTATTCCTAACTCCATTCATGAATGAAATGCTTTTTGCGTGTGTACATGACAGTGTAGACATCGTTCATGAACTTTTTCGGGAACCTATATTAGCTTTTATTATTTTTATCATCATTCGACTTACAGATATACGACAACCAAACAAGACATTCATTCAGTTTTATCGGCATTTTAAGGAAATTGCTCTGTCGGTGATTGTGACTGTTGTAAGTATGTAAGTGTAATAACCTTTTCCCTTGATTGATACTATTAAATTGAAACAAGCAAACTAGCACGGTATCAATAGAGAAATGAATATAAGGAGAGGGAGGGAGAGATCCCACACAGTAGCCACTATTACTACCGTGCAGGTGGATGTATGTTGCACCACCACTCTACGGATGAGGGTGAGAGGACCGGTAGACCGAAAATGTACTTGAATACCTTTCCGTCACTATAGCGGCTCATTGATTGAACCATTTTCTGTTACCGGAGCGGAGTCATTCAAGCAAAGAATGTTCTTGCACATTTTTAGTAATACGTAATAATAATGTTCAGGAAGAATGCCCTTTTCTCCGACATACATTTAGCTATTATTATGCTCGCTTATTATTATGCCTTTGCTAGACAGATATACATATAAACATATGTAGGACAATACATGTATGCATATTTATGTACCTATCAATGTACTTAGATTGCTCCGAAAGAAAAATTTCCTAATCTCGTAATGGTCTCCCCACCAACAAAAAAGTAATAAAGCCAGCAAACAGCCAACAATTTTTTGCCTTGTCTCTTTCTCTGCTTGCATGCATTCCGAGTTAGTTTGCTGGCACCACCACCAGTACCGGCTTTTATTATTATTATTCACTTCTATCCGTTCATCCGAACCAAATACGGCAAGATAGAAAAAAAACTTACTAAACACAGAAATATTGTAGAGATAACAGATGAAAGAATGAGGAAAAAAGTTTCTCCAAATGAATATTATTATCCTTTATATCCTTCCATTCCTATTCATTATTCTTTCACTTTCCAAACTTTCCCTTTGTACCATTTTCTTTTCATATTTTTAGATTTCAAATTCATAGAAAAAGTAGCTATTGTTGTGCTATTATTAAGCCATTTTTGTGTTACTGGTAACAAAGCTAATTTTCATACGTATAAATTCTAACAGTAATCTTTAACTGATGAAGAGATTTTCGTTTACCTGAAGGAATAATGAATAAAGAAACGCTTTTTATATTTTGCTTTTATTTAATGTTCACCGTTCATCCCCCTAAAATATTACAGTGTATTGTATTGTACAGTGTGCTGTTGAGCTATCCCCTCCAATGTTTCTATCGCCCCCGAAAACAACAATAAAAATATTATTACTACTGCGATACGATCAGGATGATGTTGATCATCAATAACTTTGATGATAATAATAATAGCATGTAATATTACACGCTTCACGTGATTCCTATTACTCGTCTTCTTCGTTTTCCGGTTCACCCACAAACAATAAAAATAATTCACATTACGTATTATGGTGATGACGACGACGATGATTATACCCATTCATTCTATCATGGAGCCATAGACACTGCCAGCCGTATATGAATGAATAAAGGGAACAAAGTGAATGAGCCGTTTTGGTCAGTGAGACAGACAAGGAAAAATGGACGAGGGTTCAATGATGGTGACTGGGATAAAAATGAGAATAGGAAACATGCATCGGTTTATTTTCATCCATTCTTCTTTTTTATTTTCTTTGCGAAAATAATGCTTCGTTTGGTGGATTATCACATTTCCGGCGAAAAATAGTATGATAGCAGGAGGAGTTACTCATTAACACAGATTTTTCTTTTGTTGGGTAGAGTGAAAAAGAGTTATTCAGCTCGGTAGGCATATTGACAGTAGCAATTTGCACTTGTGACAAGTTCATTAATTATTAAGGGAAAGCGGGGAAAGCATTAGGCAGAAGAAGCGCGATAAAATATTGTTTAGTATATTTTTAGACTACCACACAGAGCATGCCAGCTATTTATGTGTTGAATGAGTCCGAGCCCGTTGGAGATTGAGATTGGCACGTACACTCAAACGAGTGGAAATTTGTATGCTGCTGCTTTTCCAACTTATTACCTCCCATAATAATAGGTAATATCATAATATGCGTTTAGTAGGGAATGGATAAAGTTATTTTGTCATCCATCATCACCATCATCATCGCATCATTGTGCTGCTTGTGTGTTCCACTTTTAATAACAACAGCCGATGTGCTCCTTCTTTTTGGTAGTGGTGACAATGACAGTTTTGTTGGAAACTTTGCAGTACACGAAAACAACAAGTTTTTAGAAAAACAGGGAAAATGGGATGCAGTAGGAACAACACTGAGAAACCGCCTTCCTTCCATCATCCCACTTTGACAGCAAGGACAGATCCGAACCGAGCTGCTTTTATGATGAATGAGTGAAATTTGCAGCGAAAATCTCCATATAAATATCCTACGTTTAACTCTGGAAAATGAGGGAAATAGCTAATATAAAATACATGGCAGTATCAGCATCAACAGCAGACACGGATCGTTTTCCACACCCACAAGCAGTACCCTTACTGCTACACACGTTTTGTAGCATAAATAAATTATTATTATATTATTATTGAAGCTGCTGTTGCTGCTGGTCTGCTTTTCCAGAAATATAAATTATATAATAATAATAATAACATATTATAATCACGTTTATTAATGTGTATACGTATGCACATTTCACAATAGACATAAATACATTAATTCTAGCAGCAG
>JAHZMV010005148.1:0-17522 GCA_027743765.1 Coecobrya sp. COE2 | reverse complement strand
TTCACAGTTCATGTAAGCCTATTCTAACCGTTGTTCTGTTTTCCTTCGAAACAATGGCCAGTCTCTCTTGTACATCATGTCGGCTTTTGTTGTAAAGCAATTTGTAACAATATAAAATTAACAAGCAGGAAACTGCGTTTATATATAATTTTCCAACAAAATAGTTGCCGTTGCGAGTTGATAGAGTCAAATAAAACAGTCTTCCAGTTTTACTATTCATCCTTTTCCTTATCAATCAATGAATTAAAAAGCGAGTTTCATAAGATGAATATTTCAAATATATCACAATGAATAAAGAGCTAATATAGTAATCTAAATGTAGAAGATTAATTGTCTGTTCACAATACGACGGTTAAGGTGTTCTCTTTGAGGTTCCATATTTTAATATTAAAATATCCAGCAGATATATTGTACACGTTTTTTCCTTTTAATATCAACTAGATTTGAAAAATTCATTTGAAAAAGCAATCAGAATACAGAGAGATCATTTCATATCATATACTGCCTCAAGGATACATAAGATATTCCAATAATATTTTCTAGAGTTTATACACCATACACGTAGAAATTGTAATACCTAATTCATTTGTATCCCTTGTGGATGTGGAACAATAGCGACACGTGTCTCTCAAATCCACGTATACAAAGCACAATAAGCCTACCGTCTGCATTTCTCATTTACTGTCCTTGTTGTATCCAACCGCCAGCCCAGCCATGATGCAAAATCAATTTTGCAATTTACCTCCCGCGTAGTGCCACAATCCTATCAGTATTACACCGAACTGGAATGATTTCGCTTAGGCTTTTGTAAATGTACGTTCAAAAATAATTGTAGAAAGCCGACATCCAGTGCAGTTGCCCATGAATGAAAAAAAAGTCTAAAGGAAAGAGAAAATAACCGGTACTACCTTTTGGCAGTTGCCACTACACTTACAGCACAACAACCTGCTGTATATTTAACCAACGTGCAAAATAATAAAACCCGCATGTCTTTCTCTCCTTTCTCCTTTTGCATTAAAATCTGTTATTATTGTCTCGGGTGACTAGCCCCGTCACTGGTGCACGTATAAACGTCCATGATGGTTGATAGTGTTGCTTTGTTTTTTATCCCCTTTTCTATTAATATTTCTCCATCACTGCTTCTTCCAAGTACTTCTTCCTTTTCAAGAGCATTACTATTGGGTCTCATGAGGTTCTCCTAGTACCACAAAAAACCCTACACATCTACTGTTTAGCAAATGTTTCTTCTGGGTTCTTCCATTTTGGGAAAGCGACTGGAAAGTACAAGAGACAAGAGTTCTTCTTACAGTTAGAGTTTCCATCATTATTTATTCAATGGAATGAATTAGAACACAACGTGGTTTTCTTTAGACAGAGCGTACTCATATATTTATGCTGCCATAAGTTCCACTATGACTGTACCATCTACTCATGTCAATTTTTCTACTTCTCCACGCAGCTTGACTTCTCTTTTTTTGCTTTATTTTCTCCTTTCCTCTTCTCGCGTGGTTTTACTGTTCCTTTGGATTGCCCACATTGTTTTACCATTTTGCCTGTGGTTTTACGACTTCTTTCTTGAGAAATTGCTTACTCTATTTTTACTGCTGAAAAAATAAACACTCACAGATTGTTTCAAACTGTTACATATGTGACAGAAAAATACCTATTTACATTTTCAACAAGGCATCTTCAATTCGTTTTCTTTCCAAAGGGGTTTGTTTATTTTTGCATACTAAAGTACGTGGAGTGGTGATGCGCAAATGATTTAATGTGAATATAATTACAGGTGTATGTGTATGCGAATAAATAAACAGAAGCATAAAGTATATAGCGTACAAGTAATGATATGCCTATTGACACGTGTGATTTACAATGACAGAATGGGCCCGGTCGGTACTTCCAAAGTTATGTACTGTCAATAAACAATGGGTATGCACGTATCAAAACATTACGCCATTTTAATGCATGTGTGATGATATGATTTGACGAAAGTATCATGAATAATAATAATCATTTTCATGCATGTATTATGATATTAAACAAATAAAATAAATCATTATTACCAGTACATTTTCCATAGCTGTATGTTCCCAATAATTTTCTTTTTGTTTGCAATTCGTTTATCCTTTTCATTGTATCGGTGCAGTATGTTATGTATTATGAATGTTATAGACTACTTCTTGTCTTTTGTGCATGCCTTAAGAATTTGCCTCAACTTGCCTGAAACTGACAGTGCAAGGAAAATATAAATATGATACTGAACTGACTGACAGCAAAAACATGCTATTAAAATCTAATATGCTCTATAATACGTTACATTTCTTCTATCGCTTATCCCTCATATTTATCCGATTACGAATATTTTCTTTTGCATGCATCCGTCATCCGAGTAGGTTAGATTGACTTGGTGAAATAATTGGGAGCAATAACGTTGAATGTGGTCCTTGTATACTTTCCTGTCTTCACTGTTGTCGTCGGTTATCTAAACAACGCCAACAAAACGACACAACCCATCATCGTCACCAAAAACAGCAAAATGAAAAGACGAGGCGTAATAAACAGAAAAGAAGTCTCTTACTCTCCTTTGCCACTTGCTTTTATGAATATCAATAGTCAACGAAAACATACTTGGCTTCTTTAATATTACCATCTATTTTCGTCCTCTTCGTTTAATGGGATTCGAAGGATAATACAACGTTGTTGCGGTAGTAGTGGTGGTATGGTGGCTCATTGGTGACAGTTTAATACTTGCTGTAATATCATTAGTGATTTCCCTTTCGTTTATTATATCATGAAAGTCTAGTATACATAATTATGTTATTACTCAAGCGCTAGCTTATTTCTCTCTATACACCAAAAGCACAAAAGTGTTGACGGAATTTTGCATATTAATATTTTCATGTGGGGCTACACCTCATTTATGCTCTCCTTTCTATAGGCACATAAAAGAAAGAAAAGATGGACAGACACACATTACACATTTAAGAGTATTGGCTAAAAATTAAATACAGAAAATTATGGTTACTATGTATTGCGTGAAGAGAGAATTACTGAAAGTGTCTATAAAGATATATGTAGTAATCGTGATGAAAGCATGGCCATATGGGAAATATAAATTATATAGATGCTAGTGAATTTGTAGTAAACATGTTTTATTCTATGAAGGCCAGTATATGGCAATGGGCAACGTTTGCTTTCTGGTGATGTGTTCACTAACGCCACTGCTTATATAGCTATGTCGCTTTCTCATTGTCAATAGAATGTCTGCCTCTTTTTCGTAGCACCGATGATCGAATAATGGTAGGTGTTTATAAGCTCACCCGTCAGTACACCAAAGTCATCTAGCAAGCAGCATAGCAGTCAGCAAGCTGTTGGTTTTTATGCATTTAACCGTAATCATGCAAGTTGTAAGCAATCACCGACTAAAAAATCTATTTTTTCGGTTTGTTTCAGAAGCGAGGATGTTGCCTGGATGAAGTAATGTGAATTGCAGTAATTTCCTTTTTCACCGCATCTTCGCATTGGTTTGCGACTCACGTAGCCAGCGTTAACAATTGAGAACACGAATTGCGTTCGGATTTGTTTTTACAGAACGCGCTCAGCGTTTTTTAACCGTAACTTTAGCTCGCTCTTTTATGATGATGGGAAACAGTTTTCCTTTTTTTAAATTCTAACTTTCTTCTTCTGATGTGATCTTTTGGATTGACTTGTGTGCAGTGTACATCATCAACCATTCGAAGCAACGTGTTGTGATTGACACATCTTTGATTCGATTGAGAAAAAAACTTGAGGGAGAAGAGAAAGTGAAAAATTATTAAATAAAACACATTTAAAATCAAAAGTGGACGGGTACTTGAATGGTACTGAAAGTAACGGATCGACTATACAGTTTAAAATTTAAAAAACGCTGATCTAGCAAATCTATAAGGAAGGCCAGAATGACATTACGCCATAGCACATACATGATCTAACTGAGAGTTTTCGTAAACGAGAGAAATAATATATATACCCCCATTCGTTGTTGTGCAATGTGTTAAAGTATTTTTTCGTCCCCTTGAAAAAATTTGCTCACGCAACAAATTCCCTGTTACTCCAATATCATCCTCGTCCTACCATCAACAACATTACTTAGGAAATTGAAATCCGATAGAAGAGCAGTGGAGTTAGCGGTACACTCGATACAAAAGAATTTTTCCAGCGAATTCTTTTCCCAAGACACTTTCCTTTGTGTTCTGTGTTATACTCTAAAAGTGGTAGAAAATATAAGAATCGTGCGAAATTTTGTCACAGTGATTTGACTTTGCCAGCAAGCGTTTTGTGATAATATAGAATACACACAAGAGATATGGCTCCTTCAGAAATCCCCAAGGAGGCTAGTTCCAGCAGCAACGGTGATGGCCCTTCAGGTTCCCGATATTTGTCCCCCTCTGCAGCATCTCCGTCGTCAGCGCCTTCACCACCATCAAAGGACGCGAAGGAACAAAAAAGAGGTAAAATTCTGATAAAATGTTAGCTCTGTTCATAAACAGCTACGTAGAAAGTCGGTACCTATAGAAGAGATAACATATTTTTCCCACGTGCATATTAAATACGTTGCTGAAATGAAAGGATGTATGTATATGTACAAACACAAAAGTTATATTGGTGATGATGAGTACTCCCAAAAAACCAGTTTCCGTTTCATGTCAAGCAATAATCTTTATTTGGCTTTTGGGATGTACTCTTTCCATCTCCAAAATGAAATGATATTGTAGAATGATAAAATGAATATTTAGTAGTAGGAACACATGTCTGTGTGTGCTTCAGCTTCAATGGAGGAAATAATACCACATTCATGAGTGGTATGAAAGCATCGGGATTAGTATCGCGAATAATAATTACTTTGATGTCGCACATTAAAGGAATGCTCTGCTTCTGATATCCTGCTTGTCTCTGCTTGAAAAAGAACAGAAACACGCACATGAAAAGATAGCACGAGAAGAGGAGCAGGATTAGCATTAATTTTTCCACTGGGCCAGCAGGGCTATATAGTCTAAGTATTTAGCAGTAATAATAATAATTTTGCGAGCAGCTCGAGTACTTAAAGAGTAGGAACGAGACAGCTAGACAAACAAGAGAGTGAAAGCAGAGGTGAAAGTTTTAATCCTGTTTAATAAGCTCAGCTTACGCCTGGCTGTCATTATACTGTCGAGAAAAAATAAAGAACAGGATGAAGTGAATGGCAATGGTGATAGTTTTGCTTTTATACTCAAAGTGTAAAAGGCAATGAAAGTAATCTATAAAAATGTATCTCTTGCTAGATCAGCCCATGGCAAGGATAATGAAGTTCTGATAATGATAACAATCATGACAGTGATGGAGGTAGTGATCAACTTGTTCCGTTATATGGATTGAACGTGCATAATGACAAGATGCTTTAGGTAGGAACAAAAATAGTGTAGAGTCAGAAACCAATAATTTAATTTTGCTAATTTAGTGCGGTATAGAAACCTGTAGAACGTGATTCAATGGGTTTCTTTTCCTTTCAGTAAGTAATGAATAAGGTTGGTGTATAGCGAAAATGTGACGTGACGAATATGAATGCAAATAAAAACAGTGAGCGACCCCTTATCATTTATCAACGTAGCATGAATCAAATCATGTACTTTATAACCTCTTATCACAGGTAGGTGAGTACATGTTGTATTAGCAATAATCTGAATTCATAAAACTGCTCTCTGAATTGTCAATATTATTATCGCCAGCAGATAAGTAGTTTATCAGTTTTTTCAGTCAGTATCAGAGGAAGGAGAAAAGTAGGATTTCTAATCCAGTGTTATACGTATATTCATATGTGAAGGAGTTTTTAATATCAAGAGAAAATTACTCTCCTTGACTGAACGGGAGCTGGTATGCTGGTGTTAGGTTGTTGTTTTACCAAAATGTAAAATATGCATTATAATGGTACAGGAAACGTGTGTATAATCATGCACCTACAACTTGTTTCAGTCGGTTCGCAAAAATAATAACATGGCGAGGTTTTTAATTAATGCTATTTTTGCTTTCTCTCCCATTTTATGTGTCCAGTAGGAACTGATAATGGTGGAGGTGGCGGAGCAGAGGATAGACCGATGGCTGATAGTCCTATGGGCAGTGAAGAAGAATTGTATAGTTCTCATCATTCCCACACTGACGATCACCACGATGGAGACCATGATTACCATAGTCATGAGGATCATCGTAAACACGGGGATTCGGCTGAGATGGTAGAATCTGAAAAACAGCAACAACAGCAAACCCGACAGCGTCAACGGAAACCTCGCAATAGGAGTAGTGCTAAGTATTCAAATGATAATTATAATGGAAGCTACGTTAAGACAGTCCCAGAAGTGAAATATGCAAAAGCCGCCGGTATCCTTTCACCGACAAATGTCATAATGGACAGAGGGGGTGGTGGGAATGACATGGAAGATTCTGGTCAGGTACCTGAAGATGCAATGTTCCTCCCTCAAGGCGCCATAAATAGGCCGAATGGTCAATACCAAATGCATCCTCCCGGTTACCCCAATAACGGTAATGGGGTTAATGGTAACGGTAATTATAATCATGGGAATGGGAAAAATGGTGTGTATGGCGCGAACGGTATCTCATCACCACAACCTAATCCTTATAATGGAAATGGTGGTATGCGTTATAATCCTTATAACCACTATCCCCAACCGCCACAAGGTGGACCCAATCAGATTTATATCTATGACCCCAATGGACAGTACTACGTCACCAACAACAACTCAACTTCCACTGGACTGAATAAATTTTGCGAAAATCATCGACCCAGCTGTCCCATGGCGGAGGTGACTGCCATCACCAATATTCCAGTTTGTAGAGACGTAAGTTCACAGAGAAAACAAATATTGAAAATATTTTATTTATTTAGCTTTCTCCTTGTGCTTTTTTTCTTGTTTTCATTCAGTATTTTTTTCCATAAAATGTCCACAAAAAGGATAGGTATGAAAAAACTCAATAGTATGAAAAGTGTCTTCAATACAAATATTGCCAGTTTTGTTTACACAACTTACAGGAAAAGGCCGTACTACACTTGAAACACACATAATATTATGTGTACACATTCATAATAAAGCATTTTCTTCTTTATTGGGCAATCGATCAATACCCTTTAAATCATGCATGTATAAAATCATACTAGGTATGGGAGTAAGCTTTAGAAACCATACACTGAAGCAAAATCTAGCCATCCATACTCATTCCAACTTAAAGCTATGGGCTATAATACCAAGGAACAAATGACAGGTCAAGGCAAGATTCTCGTACATCTCGTGAAAGCCATCGTTTCTGCTACGCTATTGCAAACTAATTCCAATAGTATTCTCATTTTCTATTAATGCCGACTACTGTACTGACACTCACAGCAGCATCCTTGGAAATTTCGGGCCAGTCTTAAATAAACAAAACCTGTAAACTTTTTCATCACCCAGTCTCCTCAATACAATGTGGACGTATGATTGTATAAAATAAATATGTTGGGTTAGTTTCAATGTCAAATTTTTAAAATGACAAAAAAGTACAAGATAGTGCCAAAGGAAAAGCAGCTCGGATTATAAAGTGAAGTTCATGTATGTATGTATATTGCAACCAACCACCTTACAAAAATTTCTTACGGGCGATTACTAAATAACGTTATGGCTTGGCTATGGCTTAGCGGATAATGGTAATGAAGGAGAAAATAGTGAAAATGGCGACCTTCTTTCTCGCCGCCAAAGGTGATGTAACATGTCTTCTCCACTTCACCTCATCTTAAAACATCGCATCGCTTTTCCTTTTGTGCAGGTGGAATTTGCTACGCCGCGTTTTAGCATTTTGTCAATTCATTAAAATTGCATGTGAAATGGACTACGAAGCAGCGATGGTGTTGGCATTGCCAATGTCTATGCATCAAGCATAGGTACATGGTTAAAACTCTACGGGGACTAGCCCACAGCAGCATGCGCTACCTAAATGCATAATGTTAATGTGCCCACCTTCTCGCTACTTTCCTTTCTCCTATTTTTTTACGTTTTTTTTGCGATTTGGAGACACAAGAAAGATTTCCTTGTGAGGTTGAATGGTTGAGGGATAATAACAAAGCTTATTCCCGTACAACAGACTTGAATGAAAATTGAAATTACTACTATACCAGGACCAACAGTTATAGAACCAATGTTGTTGTCTGTCGTTTGAGCAACATTATTATTGAGACTTGAGACAATAATGTTCCTGGAACAAGATACATATATGTGCATATGTAATACAGGAAGAAAGCAGGTGGTAAATCCTTTAAGTATCCCAGCTTGATACCTCCTTCTTTCCTTTTTTGTCTGCTTGCTTATTTCCTGTTCCTGGTATGTGAATGCTTACCCAAGCTTACTCCTGCCAACGGACAAGATTACCCCCACACATTTCAAATTCCCTTTTTGCATTCAAAACATGCTTATATAAGGACCCCATCCAATATATTTCCTATTTTTTGCAAGTATTGACGTTGCATCAAGGTTCTCCCTATTTATTCTGAATATAAACATACCAGCCCTGTCACTTTCAACTTCAAACATCTCCCTTTTTGTACTGCCTTTTTGGCGTTCTCAAAAGAAAAGTCAGGTTCAGATACATTTCAAACAACAACACTGATACTGAAAGTGACTGCATAGCATAGGATGAGACACTTTCGGTTTTTAAGCATCTTTGTTTTGATTTTATCCACATGTTTTCTACTCTCATGTTCAGACTTCACTGGTTATGCTTGTGGCTTGTGGCATTGACAAAAAACTTTTTGCGGGTGTTCGGGAAAATGACTTTATCATCAGCTTGCTTTCTGATCACGTGCGTTTCAACATAAATAATACAAGGCAGGTAATATGTAAGATTTATCTGTGTTTAGGAGAAATGCAAAAAGTTCAATGTTTGCAAAAGTTTCTCTCTCGAGAAAGTTCTTTTATTATGATGGTTATATGGAAATAATGGTATGGTGGAAAATGTGCAAAACATTGAATGACATTTCTTCCCGTTACACTTAAAAAAGTAGAAATCCCTTTTATTCCATTGAACACTACACATACTTTTGTGTATATTAATAATATAATGTTATAGCTAGTAAATTCCTTTCCACTTAAGAAAGGAGTTTTGGGAAGCGCCTAAAGGTACTTGAAACAATATTATTACAAAAATTCAAGAGCAACCACATGACGGATTTTTCAGAGATTGTATTTTCCCCATTGCTATTGTATTATTGTTCTACTGACTATGAAAGATGATGGTACTGTTATTGTTATTATTGTTGCTGCTGTTGGTGTACGGACACAAATACAAAAATATACATGTAGATAAATACAAAAGGAGCTGTCCTCTCTTCTCTCCCCATTCTGCCTTTGAGCATTTTGACGAAATAAGAGAAAAGGCATATAATTCAGTAAGGTTTGTCTTCTCTTTTGGCCTTGGAAAAGTTGAAGAGTAAAAACCGTAAGAATTCATTGCATACTTTCATATTTTATGTAGGCACCCATCCTCCACCATCGACTATCTCGATTATGCCGTCAGGCTGTACTCGTGGAAAGCATAATGATTAAGCCAGCAAATGGATGAGTTTTTCTGGGAACCACAAGCTGACTTTCCTTTGTGATATATCATTATGTTTATTGTATGAGACAATGTAAAATTTAATAACAGATCCCTATCCTTTCACTCTTATGCACAGCACAGATACAACAAGCGTTAGATTTGTTAAGGTCTTTGGTGTGTAGGTGGTATTCTATTATCGTAGTTGTCCATAATTGATAAAATAATAGGTTAAGGGAAAGAACGGCTGACAAAATTATTTGTAAAATAAAATATGTGGGTAAAATGAATAAAGGGAGGAGTTTCCGTGTAATTTCCCTCCCTTGTTATGTAACTTGACACTTCCATTACCATGCTATTTAGGTATGCTGGAGGACACGGCCAAAATTTGCTTGAGAATTCATGGAAGCTGGTGGTTTTTCCTTTCTAGTTAGTTTTCTGCCAGCGGTAACAATAATCGTAATCTTAAATATATGTCATGCATATTTTATTCATATTTGTGAAAAATGGCAATAAAAAGTGATTCTCATGAATAATTGAATATATGGGAATGGCCGAACGTGCCGAGCATTTTATTTAGGTAGATTTTTTTAGAAAGAAGGACAAGTCAACTTATTCCACGTATTTCTTTCACTGCACTTTAGTTTATTATAACGAAGTGAGATGTTTATGTCAAAGTGGGAGGAAAGCAAGATATTTTTATTGAGAGTCAAAATATGAACGTACAGGATATTGACGTCGCCGACCACTTGGCTGGCATTGAGAATGGAATATTCATGAGAGAGAAAAGCTGCATGCAAAATTTATGAATGCAAAGCAATGCATTATGATCGAATTTTTCTATAATAGAAGGTCATTCCATTCTAGAAATACAAGGCATTACACGAGTCGCTATTATAACTATATTTTATTGTTTTCTGCTTGTAAAAGCCTAAATATATGTAGTTAATGACCATGAAATTCCATGAAGGTGTGACTTGACTCTGAACTAATAAAGTTTTATCTTTCTCTGTTTGTTTAAACAGCGTGCGTTTTCCAAATTCAACCTAAGCACAGAAATGCTCGCCGGACCGAACGGTTCACCGCACTTTGTCAAATGCAATTATCATGGAATTCCTTCTGCTGATCCTGCTCCCGGATTCAGTGGGTTGGGAACATCAGGATTACCTGGAGGACTCATAATCCCTGGAGCCGGATATCTCTGGTGGTGGGAGCACAGGAATGCTGAACAACCACAGGAATTCCATCATGATGATGAACCACCATCATCAGCACCATCATCATCTTCGTCCCCGGCAAAACTCTGTATTTGTCACATCACCCAGCTCCCAGGTGAGTTTTTATGGGAGTGATTCCGCACTCAAGAGTTCATCAAGAAAGACCAAGTCTGCTGTTGACCTACCGACGCTTGTCCTCACTGGAGAATTTGTCGACAATGTTAGGAGGAATTCAAAAAGCTCTATAACTCAACTGTAGTAGGCTACCAGTGTAGCAGAGAAAGTAGAAAGTGGAGAAACCATGAAGAAGGTATATTATTTTAGTTAAGTTGGTACGATTTTTAACATTAATGTAAATAATATATTTGGATATTATAGTTTACTCATTTTTAGTATTCATGCAATTTTGCATGCCTGTGCATTCTCATTTCTCATAACATATTTTACTACTCACTCGATGTATGCATAATATGTAGTTACAATGAAGAAAGTTTAACCACATGAGTTTTATATATTTATTGTATTCCAAAGAATTTATCGACTCCACTACTACTGACCAGCAGAATCCTGAGAATGGAAAATTTTCTAATATGCATGCGTACGTTATTATATAGGTACCTACATGAAAGTTGAAAAGTTCCAGTAGGTCTGTTTGTTATTTTGTTTGTTTGTGGTGGAATGTAGTTCCATAGTTGACAGATTGAAATGACCTTGCATTTCCTCGAGTCTCCAATAAAAGATGAAATGATAATATCGTGGAGATATTCTGGACGCATAAAAACGTTATCAAACACTAAATACTTTACTACATACTATTTTACTTATAAGTATAAACTTTTATACATCAGTTAGGTATTGGTTTTATGGAGTAAATGAGGTTCACATTAAAATAGTTAACTCTTTTGGTAGGAATCATGTAACTAATGTTGTAAGCCATTTTAAAAGATTCTGTTTTAATAGGCTTCGTTATAAAACTGAACGAAATGTCTGTATGTGGAGAATGTGAAAATGTACACTCTTTTATTGATGGATGTAATGAAAGTTTTTACTTTTCGTGGTAATTTTTTTAAATCTAGTAGGAAAATAATGTGTTCTTCGAAAAACAAACTTTTCAGTGCAGTTGCAATGTAAAGTAGAAATTATTATTGAAATGTGTATGTTTTTAGACACCTATGTAAAGATGATAGGTGACTGGTGAAGTAAATAGTTTTCCGTTGCTGAAATATGATAGTTGCGTAGAATAGGCTGATACAATTTTCATTACAATTTATATATTAATTTTGAAAACCAGTGCCAAATTACATGAGCTAAAAGAAGGTGTAAGAATGTAATATCATTTTGTTTGGTACTCCTTTGCGAATGAAAATATCCAGCATACAATTTCTGTTTGGAAAAAATTTTGGAATAAGTTTACATAGGTTTTAGGTTTTTTTTATATTACCTATATATAGGGCAGAACGGTAGCAATTTACACATACACATGTACTCATTGTAACACAGAACCAGTTTCTCTAATGTACACGAATAGGGGTGAAGTGATATTATGTCGTTTCATTATAGTTTAAATAGGCGTGTTTGTGTGTGTCACATAGGAGTAATAACACTTTGTACAATATCCATAGCATGTAAATACAATAGACTATCTATCTATACATATAAACTACTTATATATTTTAAACGGTCAATGCAGTCTTTTTTTAAATTTCAATGTAACAATTTAACAAATTTGACATTTTCAGAAATCAAAAGTGGGTACCTGTTTGTGATAAACTCGTGTAATTAATGTACATACCTAACATTTACTACAATGCTATGTTATGCGTAATTACTAAAATATGCTATCTATATCCGCACGTTTAAGCCAATTGATAAACTAAAAATTTGGTTCTTGCCAGAAAGTTCAGAATTTCGGATGGTACATTTGTTTCGGTTATTTTTCACCCACTCCCCTTAAAACAAGATGCACCATAAATACATGCATAAACTGGCATTTCTCTTTGCCTTCTTCTCAAACTTTCTCTCAAATGAAACTTTTGATATTGCTATCATACAAAACTACATACAAATTCACACTACTTAGGTTTAAAATGCACTAATACTGATATTCCTACAAAAAGAAGCGGCGAAAGTACCAAGAAAAACTCGACAATTGTTCGTAATAAAAACTTACAAAACGAATTCAATATGTATTTAGTAAAATGTACATAGGGAAGTTATGGTACAAAAGAATATAATTTCTAAACAAAAGGAAACGATAAAAGTTATTCTGCGAATTTCTTCAGACTTTTATATCCTAACTATTTCCTCCTTTAACAATGTTACATAACAGACTAGCAATTAGCATAGGATTACCATCTATCGTTGTAATAAATACAAACTATACAAAATAAGGATTATTTTTTTCAATTGTAACATTTGGTGAAACCATTTGGTGTTTTTAGTAACACAAAAGCAGCACGGTAAATCTCTAAAAACGCGAAACGGAATGAAATATTTTATTGTAGCGAATAAAGTTCTATGTATATTCAAATGCACTCAGATTATTGTAAATTAACAAACAATATTATATTTATAATAAAAATAACAGTACTTCCTTCAACTTCTTTAAATAGAAATGCTAGGAAACATTACAATAAGTATAAACACAGTGTAATAAAGTTAATTTCAAGAATGCAGCGATTTAGACTAATATACTATAATAATATAATATGATAGTTATAGTTATGATACATGGATGCATGCATGATATTGCATGGGTTTATGAAAGAATTATTAGGCCAGATTTTTTCAACTATTTTCACCATTGTGTAGATTTTAATTTATTCAATAAGATGTAAATCATTTATAAAAAAAATTATCAATGTCTATGTATATATTTACAACGATATTATAAATTAGTCGGCAAAGCACTAAATTCTAGAGTGGGTGTGGGGAAGAGTAGACGCAGTGCAGGGAAGCGATAAGAACGGGATTCCAAATGGGTCACCCATTCAGCGTGTAATAAATTCAGTGTGGAAAGTACTTTATAAACAAACGTCAAATATATAATGTGCAATGAAGATGATTATTATTACCACTTTATGTATTGGTGTATATAATAATATGTTGAGTATTTTTAATGTGTGTACAATTCTAGAGTTGGTGGTAAAATGTTATTGAGAAAGATTTACGAGCTCTTATTTTCATCATCGTGATCATCTACATGACTGTTGAAGTGAAAATAAATAGAAGTAAAAAAAAGTTTTTTTCCCTCCTACGGGCTTTTTTTCTCTTTTGCAACACCGGCAACGATGACTTCGTCCCGAATCTCAAGAAGATCCGCTTAAAAGATGCTAAAGCGGAAGTAATGCTTCATTACTTGATCTCGTTTTCCTTTGCGTTTTTTCATATGGCATGCATTCGTTACAAAGTAATTGCTGTCTTCACTTTCTTTTGCAGCCTGATATTACTTACATAATATGACATTGAGTTATTTATAGTCTGCTTTAATTAAATTAAATGTCGATTTTCAAGTGGTTTAGGGGAGAACGAGGAAAGCATATATTCAGGGTAAAATTGTTAAAAGGGAAAAGATTGTAAACACTTGTCATCTTACTTGAAATTAATGGAAATGTCAAGAGGATTTTACTTCCTTTAATCATTTTTACGTAGAAGGGAACTTGGCTCTTTATTGAAAATCTACCTAACAAAATTGAAATTTTTTAAAGTCATCCAAAATGGGATGAAGGTCATGATAACAATAAAATCTGTGCTTGTGCGCATTTTGATATTTATAATAATACTCATTATTAGATTTAAGCTTCTTAATTGAAAAGTTGTATTAAGTGCAGTTCTTAGAATGCTCTCAATTACAAAATGAGGTTAACTAGCATGCCTTCTCAGACTATCCTCTCGAAGTAAAGTAGAAAGACCGAAGAAAGAGGACAAGAGAAAAAGATAAATAATACATAAAGTTTAGCTCAACATTTTTCCTCGACAAGCCACTTTTCCTTGAAGAACGAAAATAATATTGTAAGTACCAGGATTTATGGAAATAAATTATTTTCTCTCTTTCCTATACGTTCCATTTATTACATCTCTTAACATTTCTTAAATACTAAACCTCCCTAGAACGAAAAGAATATTGTAAGTACCAGGATTTATGGAAATAAATTATTTTCTCTCTTTCCTATACGTTCCATTTATTACATCTCTTAACATTCTTAAATACTAAACCTCCCCAAATACTGTCATATGTTACATTCAATGAAACGTCTCCAGTTCCAGTTTCGAAACCGTTTTCTTACAACGGATGTAAAAACTTGTAATTTGAACCAACGCCAGGAAAACGAAAGCAGTAATCAAGATGGAAAAAATAAACTTTTCTCCATTTTTCTTCGTCCAGGAGCAAGTAGAGACTTGTTTGTTCGTCCTCTTCCTGCTTTTTTGCCAAACACCTAAATAATAAAATGTATTTATTATGCATACGTCACTTCTCAACAAGAAGCAAAAGCTTCCTGTTTGCCAATAAAAGTTAAGCGTATTACTGCAATTATGTCGCATTGCATTTCAAAATAATATCGTTGTGGAGAAAAAACTAGACCTGGCTAAGAGCTGACCATTGTCGTCGTTTTTTGCTTACGGAAAATTAACATCACATGCGCATTGCATTGCTGAATGAAAAGCTTTTTATCATAAACTATGTACCTATATCATACCATTCATATCGGAAAAGTACAACGTTAAGAAAATATACAAGCTTTGAGACCATCCGTTGACCGCCTTTGGAATTTTCAACTAACTGCATAGAAGAGTCGCTATGTGACATTTTCCACTCCAAAAGTTGACAAGGTGAGTAGACTATTTAGATAAATATGTTGCCTGCGACATAGAAAGCATTGAATTGCTCTACTTTTCCAAAGTCCAAAGGCTTAATCTCCGGCGCATTTTTGTTTTTACGTGTTGTCAAAATATTTTGAACTTTTACATGCAGCGACTAAAATATTGCTTTCGATTAATGTATGTAGTTTATGTACTTTATGTACATAAATTATAAATATCAATTCAAAACAAATAGAGCAAAACCCCAAGAGATAATATATATTTTTACTTTTCATTGGATATCATTTAATCTAAATTCCGCCGTATATTTTAGCATAAAAAGTTTATACGTATTAGATATTCGAGAAACATATTTTGTATCAAAGGATGCCGAGTGATGAACAAATCTAGTACAGCAGAATAAGAACTCTACCGCTCTACAATCTTGTCAACTATCAGCGTTTTTAAGCAATATGGTAAGTCTATAATTCTCAATCTGACTTACCGTCAACCAATACCATGAAAGGTTTACCTTGTAGATTAAGAGCAAACTACGTAATCAATATGCACAGATCGGATTGTCACGTTCAAACCAAAAAGTTTCTCTCCTGTCATAAAATGTGCTTCGGGTAATTCCCCGTCGTTTAAACATAGAAAGAAACGTATCTATGTCAAAGGGAACTGGAAGCTGTCAAGATGTTTCATTCAAATCATTTTTTACGTATTCATAAGTTACTCACTAAAGTTCCCATTGGTACTTTCACTTCATTGTTCCATTTTTATTTGACGATTCATATCCAACAACAACACTGTTTGTTGGAAAGTTCAAACTCATCATTTACCTAACCAAGTCGTGTATATATGCTGTAAAACCAATAAAACTACGAAAACAAAGTAAAGGTGAAAAAAACTATCTATAAATCTATACAGTGTCCTTGTCCTTAGTGTACACAAAGCACAAAAAGTCTCTTTCAACAAAAACATGTCTAGTTCATTGATACGTGATGATGAAAGCGAATGTCGTTGTCATAAGCAGCAACATTGTCACCATGGAGGCCGACAATATTGCACTGCATTGTTATTCTCAGTCGACAACAGCATGGGATGCCCGTTCCTTGTTGTTTTGCTGCCATGCTCATTGACGAGCTTCCGCTTCACTGAAATTGAAATGGAATTTTGCACAGTGGAATTAGATGTGTGAAAAGCGTGTAGTGTAAACAATAAGCACACATAATATTGCCGTGTTCAATGATGTTCTCGTCTTTCTCTTTTTAGCTAGCATCAAAGAAGTGAAATGATACTATAAACAGACAAACAAAAACTAATTTTTCTCCTCCAGCAACATGTATTCGTTCGACATTTCATGATGACGGCTATCACCCGTAAATAAATGAAGTGTACAAATAAATGGTATTATACAGCCACCATTTCCCATTTTACGCCTGGGAAAATGAAAATCCAAAAAGTCCACACAAACAAGCTATAAAGGAAAAAGCAATGAAGGAAATGTTAGAAAAAGATTGGCGAAATAGACAATATAAATAATCATGGAAAAGGACATATTAAAAGCAAAATGGACTTTTAGCAGGAGACATTATTGTCAGACAAGGGCGAAAAGTTGTGATTATTACGATGTTTCTCTGTTTATTTCACATCTCTCAGCAGGCCATATTCCATTATATAATGGATATTATATCATTATTGCTACTGACAAACTTTTTTTACTCATTTCCTCTTCACTTGAAGCAGAATAGAGAACGAATGATAATGTGAACATTATATTATTATGGCAATGTACATCAGTGCTCGTAGAAAACCCATTATATGTATGCCCGAAGCATAGTATTAAGAAAATGACCACGACTACATCACCTAATCACACACTTCATGATAATAAAAGGTTAGCGTAGATATAAG
>JAHZMV010005147.1:0-38614 GCA_027743765.1 Coecobrya sp. COE2 | reverse complement strand
TTTGTTTTAATTACATATAGCTAGTTTGTCATTTTTTGATACCCAGTTTACTTTAATTGTTTTTGGAAGAGCTGTCACTGTCTTTCAATTTTAACTGTCATAATTTATTTAGTAAAATAACACGTCTAGCCATCATTTAAAAATTCCAATTGCTACATTTTTTAAACATTTAAGCTACATCCTCCTCAAGCACCTTATTGATTTTTCCTCATTAGTAAACTCGTGAATGATTTGCTACGTAGACTCGATAAATTAAAATTGATCATGACACAAAAGACCATGATACAATTATACCGTGTTGCTTAATTATTAATACATTAATGTTACTTATTTTTAACCATTAATTAATTACAAACCATTTGTTCAGCAAAAATGGAGCATTAGCGCAAATGGGTGAAGCAATACACCTACTCTCTACCCCAGCTGTTACCCTAGCTCATAAGCAAGGATAAAAATCTCGCCGGTACCTCAAGGTAGAAAAGCCTCTGAATAGTTTTATTCACAACATTGGGGTAACTTTCTACCCTGGGCTAAAGCTGGAAGATATCCACTGCTCTGAATAAGAGTTTAGCTGCCTTATGGCAAAATAATCCTTAACATGGCCAAAGAATCTATCCCCTGATCTGTAGTTAGTTTGCTTTGCTAATAGTTTTCACTTACATTTTGCATTACTTTGCTCGTATAAGTATAACCAGAAAAAGGTTGGATGTTTCACTTTCTGGCAAGTGGTGTGAGACCCAAGGCTACTAAATAGAAAGATGTTTGTATGTCTGCTTTTTTGGTGCAATAGTCTGCTCTGTACTTTGTTGTACGGGTAGTATCGTACTTTAAACACTTTCAATCAAAGGAGGTTATGATAGTTAGCTAATTCGATACTACGTGCTTATGTTTGGCTATCTTGTTATCCAAATGAGTGTATATGTATATACGAATCCGGCGTCTGAGATGACTGTATTGTATGACTTGAGATGACAGTATTGACAATGAAATGCGACTATATAGGGCAAACCACTAGACAAAGAAAAGAAAAAAAATTGGAAAACGTTTGGAAGTCACATACCTCGACAGATTATTCTTCATTTCATTAAAGCGCAAGATAATGTGTTGTATAAAAATTGTGCTACGCCAAAAATAACACACCCGATGATCTCTGGTCAGCGTAGCAGTGATGATGTGGAGGATCAGCATTGGTTAATGAGATTCATGAAATATTCTTACAAAATGGCTGCTGGATTGGAAACTAGAAAAAAATACTGTCTCTCTGAATCATAACAGCGAACTTGAAAGGTATTTTTCAGTTTTGCCCAAAAAGTAGCTAATCAAAGTAATTCATCAACGGTGGATGAGGATGAGTCATCATGTGCTGCAAAAATCCAAGTGCGATTTATCAGCTAAAGTATATTCGCCTTGGTCTTTTATGTTATACTTCTTTCCAAGTTATATACATACCTACATACAGCTCACCATTTCGTTTTTTAATTGTGCATTTTTTATTTACTTTTTGATTATCGAGTATAAAAGTTTTTTTCTCGCAATAGATAAGAAATATATAGAATGGAATAATGATTATCTCGCTAAACATATTATATAGAATGTACACAGTACATGCGTTTTATGACTATGACATTAACATTAATATATTTTACTTTCCCTATTAATTGTAGCAATTTTCAGCGTCTAACTATAATATATAATATAATATGGATGTGTATGTAATTGTAGCGGTACGAAATCTTAATAATTTACGCTATATATAGCTTAAAAACAATATCAATACTGACAAGCAAAAACATTTTCACAAATACAATAATATGCTGCTCATTTGAAACTGATATGAAGTTTAAAATAAGATTTTCTTATTATTACTTATAAAGTCTTATTACTTATGTCTCATTACCCCTAAAATGCAAGACCCCAAGTCTCGTCTTTCTCAATTACTTTATAGTCTCGTCATTCATTAACAATTCAATACGCCCATCGATATTTATACAAAAACTAGTGCGAAACTGTACAAAATCTAAAATTAAACTCGTAATGATTTTTTTTGTTTCATAACCTTGACTTGGAAACTTGACTGGTGAAAGAATTGCAGGCACAAGGTACAAGTACAAAGATATTTTTAATGTCGATGTCGAACAAGTAGCATAAACCTAATCAAACATTCATTCATACAAAAAACACGATTATACATAAAGAGAGATCTTTTCTTTCCACAATTAAGATAACCACACTTCTAGCAGCTTTCACACATATAGCCAGAAATAAAAAAAACGGATAACTTGAAACAGAAATCATTTTTTACTAGTTTTCTTCGTTCTCCTGCGGTACGCATGTTCCTGGAGCACTTTCTTCTTTAAGACGGAAGATTGAATCTCTGTCAAATCTTTGATAATCCCGTCGTCCATTGCCTTATGGAAACCCTTTGTCGTTATTCTGCCCTCTTCTTGCAGCAAAAATGCAACTGCAACTATAAAGTAGCAGCAAATACAAGTAAAGGAAAATAATTTATTAAACTATGCATTGCCTCATTTAATAATATGACGAGTACGTATATAGTATAATCTCAACTTACAACGTATAAGCCGAATTTTAGTCTTGTCAAACTTGATTGTGCCCTTTTTGCCACTCTGGGTGCATGTTTCCACTTCCTCCTGCGTAAACACAGCATCAAAAAATACCTGGCCGGATTTTTCCACTTGTTTATCTTTATTGCTCGCATTTTCTTTTATATGATCCTGAGCGTTCTCCCAGGTTTCTTCTGAAATTACTATGCGCTTAATTGGTGGCTGCATAAAAATATTCCATTCAACAATAATCATTTTTTACAATTTAAGTTTACATATGTATACATAATAATATATTCATTTTATATGATTACACTGAAAATTTACATTTTCTTTACGCTTCCTTCCTTTGGATGGCAAGGCTAGATCTGCCACTGGTCTGTAATCAGGCACGGAAGGCATCATTTTGCTTGCATTATTCTGTACAGCTAATGAACAAGTTGCTGTAGGTTGTGCTGATACGAACAACTTTACATCTTTACAGTTATTTATTGCAGGTTGTCCAAAGCACTATACAATGGAATTAAAATTGCTTTACTGTGTTAAATCAAATTTTTAATGTATGATATTTAATATTAATGGTAATGTTGAGCTGACCTCTTCCGTGACCTGCCTTCCGGAATTAGTTTCACCAGGAAAAGTACTGCTTCCACATGGCTCATCAACGTCCATTTGTTCGAATCCTTGGTCAGAAGTAGTATCGCTGCGGTCAATATAAATCACATGAATAAAAAATTGCAGAATCGCATGGCAAAATTAATGTCAGTTGACCACATTAAAAGTGCTATACATATTGCTTACCATTTTCCTGGTCGAGTTTGTAGTGGACCTCTTCCACTACCATATCGTTTCAACAACACTCGGCCTATTATTCCCAAGCTGTCAGGGAAAATACGTCATACGAATGAATAAATAGTTGCGAATGTAAAGTACTTAAAACTAATTTAAATATGTATTATTATTCGATCAAATTTAAAATAAACCTTCTTACAGTGTATTTGCATTAATACTTTCCAACTCCTTCTCTGCACGTATAGCTTGTGGGCTATTTATTTTGCACGCGCCTGTGTAAAAGGATGTACAGAGTGCGTCCTTCTTAAAATGTGAAAGGAACCGATCCACTCTAAAAGAAATATAATATGTAAATTATATTTTCACTTTCAGTCAATTCTACCACCAACAAGAGTAGAGAAAATGTGTCTGTCTAGCCACATACCCGTGTGCATCTTGAAAATGTCCTTCAATAAACTTGTATGTCTCTTTAGACAAGACGTTTCCTGGACTTTCTTCGACTGACTTGCGTAGTTGAACATATTATTATTCGATCAAATTTAAAATAAAGCTTCTTACAGTGTATTTGCATCAATACTTTCCAACTCCTTCTCTGCACGTTTGGCTTGTGGGCTATTTATTTTGCATGCGCCTGTGTAAAAAGATGTACAGAGTGCGTCCTTCTTAAAGTGTGAAAGGAACCGATCCACTCTAAAAGAAATATATGTAAATTATATTTTCACTTTCAATCAATTCTACCACTAACTAGAGTAGAGAAAATATGTCTGTCTAGTCACATACCCGTGTGCATCTTCAAAATGTCCTTCAATAAATTTGTATGTCTCTTTAGACAAGACGTTTCCTGGACTTTCTTCGAGTGACTTGCGTATTTGAACAGCACTAATAAAAGTTAGTACCAAAAATGGGTTACTTTACTAACTCAAAGCTTTAATTATTCAATTGGACATTTCATTAACTTACTCTTTATGTATCCCTTCGGTAAGTTGATACAAGAAATCTACTGACTTCATAGATCCTTGAGAAGACACAGGGGATCCGCAACTTTCGTGCTCGTTGAAATTATCATTGTGATAGTCTCCAAGGTTTGGTCCAACTACCCCTCTATTATTATCATCATCTTCATCGTCCAATATATTATCTCCAGCCTCAGGAACAGTATCAGCTTCAGTAAAAGAGCAGGACTGCAACTCAGTTAGAGTTTTAGATCCATTTCCATCAACCTCGTCATATTCATAGTCCACATTGTTCTCGGGCGATACTGGCTTAACAATTTCATTATTTTCGGTAACTTCATTGTTGAGAAAGCTGAAATTGTATGAATTCAGTTAATCAACCAATTAACTCTTCTTCCGCGAATGCGTTTTTGCACAATTTACACACAATACTCACAAAGAAGGGTCCACAGAGTCTTTCAAGGTATTAAACTGCAGTGGTCCAGTAGTAGATGAATCGTCTCTTCTTCCCCCAACAACTACTCCATAATAACCAATAAAGTCAAGATAACAATTAATTACGATCAACGTGTCACGGACAAAAATGTGTATTGTTTGACATTTGCTTCATCTTTGTATAGGTACACATATTTAGGAAGTAAAATTTTACTATCAAGAGCAGGTCTTGCTTAAAAATAATTTGTGAAGATGACATTAATAAAATATAAAATTACCTGGAGATAATGACTCCAATTTCCCCCCATTTCCACCTTTAACTGGTGTTCGAAAGATCGATGGTGTTGTAGGTGCAAGTACAGCATCCTCATATTCTTCATCGTTTCCTTCGCCTGGCATTACACTGTTTACCGTTAATTTTTTAAATTATTTTTTAAAATTTCGGGTTGAAGCAGCAACACGGAAAAGTTAACCACTTTGCCCGAATTTTTATTTATACATGTGGTAAATAGTAAATATCATCTGCAAAACAAAACATATACTCTATACTTTTGGAAGAAAAATATTTTCTTCTTCATATGAAGAGTTAACATGAAAGATCATACCATATTATTACGTATTACGTACACTCTTACAATTGTATGTATGTATGTACCTAACTTCATATTACCTATACAAAGTTGTTGACAGTACATATTTTCATACAATGTTCATAGCATACATGACAATGTTCATTCAGCTCGAGCTTCTAGCTGGATTCACTTCATAAAGATACTTAACACCTCTGCATACTATGCAAGTGTTTAGCAACTTCATCGCTATTGTCCATCGGATAAATAACGCTGCTGCTGTGAGAAAACAGTACAATATACTAGCTCAGGTACTTTAATTAAACTTGTGGTTGATAAAAGTAGTTTGTACCTACATGAGTGAGCTTATTATATTATGCTGAAAGCTATGCAAATGCAGTCATAATTTTATGAAGGGATAAAATGAACATTGAAAAAATAGGCTCTTTTTACATATTTTACACAAATTAAGCGAATTCATTCATTCAAGCTACTGGATTCTATACGGCATGGAGCATATGAGTCTTTGTGGCGAATAATTATACATGGCACTGTGCTCATTTCTGTAAAAATGAAAAACGGAATTCTTGGGAAAAGATGTAGCACGCAGAATGCAGATATCGAGCGAATTATTTGACTGAATGAATCAAGTCATACTGTTATAGCCCTGGAACATTTTGTCACCTATAGCCTCCGTTAGTTTGATGATAGGACTTTTTTTTACCCAACAAAGGATCTCTAGAACAATCCAAGCATACCTATACACATTATTGCATATATATCATTAAAATGAACATTGGTATAATAGCAGAATAAAAATGATGACTCATATACTCATATCAATACCACTTTTGAGACATGTTGCGATGAATTAATTGTGGTTATCTGAGAACGACGAGAAAGAATGTGAATGTATATGCACACCTTGCAAGAATATATGCACTGATCAGTTTTTCATTTAATTCATTTAGTGACTACGAGAGGGTGGGATATATAAGTTTATTGAATTTCAATTTTTATCTTGTGGTTGTTTAGAAATTTATGCTGCAATAATATAAAATAAAATATATTATCTTACATGTTATGCCTTAACTGAGGAACGAAAGCAGTTTTTGTGTTCTAGTGTTTGGGTGCTCAATTTGGTCTTCATAAAGATTCTTAATGTAAAAAACGATGTCGTCATATTTATGATGGTTATTTGTGATGGAGAAAAATAGGAAAAGTTCCAGTCTAGGTTTTGGGGCACAGTGAGAATATGTATCTCTTTTTAACGAATAAATACTGTCAGCAAACCAATACGGGTTTCTAGATTTTTAATTAATCTATTTAATTAACCGACTTGTCAAAACCGATGTTTCAAAAAATATTCGTGTTTCCCATCTACCTGATCTCACAGTTGTTTTGAGAGAAAATTCTCCAATCAACATTTTAAAGGGTAGATTTCCAAACACTGCAATCTATGCCTATGCGGTGACATAAGATGTATGTAGATTATTACCTATGTCAGATTTCCCTACTTATGTTTATTTAGTAAGATTATTGTCCCGTTGGTATATAGCTGTTTTGAAATTTTTGTAAGTAATAACAAATTCAAATGTTATTTTATAGGCTTGCCAAATATTAGGTATTGTAAATATAAAAATATGTAATTCATATTTTAGAAAAGGGTTTAAAGCACATGTTTGACCATTTAGGCTTTCCTTTTAATTCATGGGTTTTCTGACGGATCCAAAATTTCCTTTTTGCTTTCAGATAATTAAGTCATTGTTTACATCAATCGATAAAATGATATTCTCAATATCGATGTACTTGCTTTAAACAAAATTCATTAGCTGAAATATTATGCTATCGTGTTGTACGTTGCATTTTACAAATCTACAAAGGTATATGTAATCCATCTAAACATGATTTATGATTTATTTTGTGCAACGCGAATGTAACTTTAAATCATAAACATGTCTCAAGTGCTATTTCCTGGCTAGAGCTGGTTCGGCATTGACAGCAATAAAAAACTGAAATATCTTTTTATCTACCGCATTGTTCAAACTTGCTGATCGATTCCTATGGCCAAGATTGTATTTTCACTATCTCTTCCACAAACAACAAAATCAAAGAAACCGGGATCGGTGAGAGAAAGTTTGATTTTTAATCTCAAGTTGGAATCATGTATGTATCTGTTTCCCAGTAAGGTAATCTGTGGGATAATGAATGTTATTTCCTGTAATGTTAATTAAGAAATGTAATAGAGTTATAATATTCGCAAACATTTGAGAACTCATATGTGTTCATTTGCTGGCCAATGTGTGGTAATTCAAAACGCTCTTACATTCTATATTGCATTGCATGACACTGACATGATGATGGGATTGATGGGCAAAGAAACGCACGAATTTAAAAAAAATACTTATCTATTTAATTTTAAATGCTTCAAATTCAGACTTAACTCCTACTTTGCAAGCACGAACATAAGCATAAAAATGCCATAACGTTTGTAGGGCACAGGATACAGCAAATATCCTGCGTAACTACTAATTGATGTATTCATCAAAAGCCTTTTAAAGCTCCTTTCATCATCCTTTGCACTTTGTATAATGTAACGTGTCACTTTGAAAAATTCTGGTTCTTATTAACTTCTGAATAATTTTTAGCCATTGTTGTGCTCATTCTTGGCGTATTTTCTAGGTACGACATTGCTAGAACTAGAGCAGGTTTGGTTTACTTTAGATGACCTTGATAGCCTTAGGATTTGTCAAACCTAAAGAAATACAGTTGTACACTATGAAATAATACTATATTTTGTAGATACCTAAAATATGCTTAATAAAACCTTGACCGTGAATCCAAGTATATCTAAATTGCATACCAACTTCACTAGCATTATGATTGAAAGCTCATTGAGAAAAAGCTTACTTATGAATGGACTGTATTGTATACAGGAGATAATACGCACGTTGCAAACAAAGTAGCCATTTTGTAATGTTTCCGGTTGCAGTCAAACTGTTTCTATTATGAAGAATGCCTCTTAAATGTTCGAAAGTTATAATTCTTAATTTCCCTCTTGCTCACATGCACAAACGGACCTAATAATTATAATCACATTCTAAAATATTGCTTTCTGCTTTCATTGTTTCTTGCAAGTGAACGTTCAACCTACTTTTTTGCTTAAATTTTATATCATGTACGTTTGTGTACCCATTGCCCATTTACTATAACATTTGATCATTTCCCATTTTCTCTGTCTGGGTAATCAAAACCAAATTCACCCTTTATCTGTGTTATGAAGAGTGAAATACTGAAGAAATTGACAATGCAAAAAATGAAACGCACAGTCCAAGATACATGCATGCCATGTCTACATATTAGATACGTGTATGTGTTTATGTGTGAACTTACATTAACTTTCCACAGGTTCGTCGTAATTCTCAATTCGCCATAAAGAATCGTCTAGTAAAATTCTAAAAAAACCAGTCCGAAGAAGTTGATGGTGGTGACCCACAAAGCGGAAGTCAGCCATGCATGTTTGCATTTTAGAAAAATACAACGTATGTGATACGAGATATGAAATACTACAAACTACTACGTAATTCATCTCGTGTGCTTGCCTACCCCCTCAATAGGTATTATCATCAATATAGCATGTAGGTATTGCTTTTTTCTTTAGTAAAGGGTCAAATAGGGGGAGAAGGAGAATGTTAACTAATGTTCGGTCGGTTAGTTAGAAATACATTTTAGATGGAATATGTGCCAATAATACAGATATATACCTACCTAAAGACTATACATACAGCCACATATAACATGTATGCACACAATATGTATATTAACGATACACCTGTGATTTGCAAGGGATCGACTTTGGGGTGAAAGATCAACTCTTCAACAATATTGCATATTATCCTATCAACAATATCAACATCTTCTTCACAATCATTGCATCAAGTTATCCGGCTGGTTTTTTAAAGCTTTGTAAGGCAAACTTGACTGGGTTGGTTATGTAGCTCGAAGGTGAGTAGTTGCAGAAAGAAAGAAGTCGGGAGAGTTGGTCGCACGGTAAGTTTGCAAAGAACGAACAAACTGCGAGCGCGTCATATAGGAGGATCACCTCTGTCGTAGTTGTTCATGATGGTCAGTTAGTTTAAGTGAAGTGAACTGGTCACAGTGTTGATGGTGTTCATGACTGAATCCTAGTTTCCCAGTTCTTCGCTTTTTTCGTCTTCGATTTTTTATTTATTTTTACTCCTGAGGAGGAATCAGACAAAAAAGTGAGGTGCACAGGAGAAGGACGTTTGAATTTTTGCTGTTAAGGGTGCCATTTTAGGCATCTCACCAATTTAGTTCATTTTAAGTAGATATTTTATTAAATAATGGGACTTCGGTTACCTGACTCCTGGAGTACCAGGAGAATACTCCCTGTACTCTCAACCTGTTCAGTATACTTTCTCCTGTGTCAGTTTGTTACCACCACACAGGCCTATGAGCCCCGTCAGTCGATTCCATATTCAGTGCTAGAATATCCAAACAATGGAACAGTGTCGGAACAACCGCCACCTGCAGCCGTGGGAGCTGTTTCCGCTGGCAATGGAACATCCAGAGCTGATAGACGTAAGCATATTGAAACCATTTTGATTTAGACAAAAATTTACTTTGGTGAAATTTTCATTGGCGATTGTTACACGATCTTTTTCTCAAAGTTAAGCTTACCTGAACGGTCAATTTAAAGCATACCTAATAGAAAGTTTATAATATTTTCAGTCCACATTAGACCTTTCATTTCATATTCCTAATTCATATTCTAGAATGAATACGCTCTGCAGTGAAAACAAGGAGCGTGAAAAAAATATTTAAGTCAACATTATTTTTGCATCACGACGGATGCCCAAAAACGAAATGTGGTTTGTGGATTTTCAAGTAGTACCGTTTACCGTTGCGTCGGTCGAATTTGACCTGGAATGCATATAAAAGTGTGATGTAATATTGAAATATGCATACCCTGGCACAGATGAAGTAGTAGTGTGTGCGGTGGTTAACGCAATTATGCAGATGTGAATCTGCCAAAAAGTCTTGACATGAATGATGCATCATGATACAACAATGTAGTAATGCAAAAAGGTTGGTTGTTGTTGGTTTGACCAAAAAAACGAGTTTTCTCCCTCTAACTCTGTTCTCTTTCTCTTTGTTGCTGGGTTTTCTTCTGATACCGGAGGAGTCCGTCTTTAAAGTTAATACACAACAATACCGATAAATTCAGTCCTCCTTTTTTCCATTCATTCCCGTAAGACTTAAAAAGTTGCTTGCACACATTCTATAATATCATTACCATCATATTCATTCTATCATATATATAAGCCGTAAGACCGACACTCGGCACATCTTGAATTATATATATATGCTACTACTTGTTTCAAACGTTCGTCCACCACACCATCACCTAATTCTGAGGTAACACAAAAAAGTTGTCAAGCAGGAAAATAAAATCCGCTATTCGCCCAACATCTATCCATCCAACCAATCTTTAAAATGAAACCAAACCTTATCGAAGATAATATACGTAGGTGATGTGTTGTTGATGATGCATTAAAAAATTATTATGGCACAAATTTTTTATGTTTTAGGTTGAGCACAATGTATGCAATATTTTATTTGTTATGCTATTATACGGGTTATGCCAAAGTGTGACTTCATTCTAAAAAGAATAATACCAGCAATAGCTAAAAATCTTTAGAGTGAGCTACTAGGTACATTTTTAGGTTGAAAAAAATTGTTGTGTAATTTGCATTTTTCATACATAAACTCAACGTGTGTCAAAATGATGATCATGATCTAAAGCGTTTCTCGTACATCAGCATTGCATATCGCAGTAGTTTTGCAGAAGAGGGAAGAAAGGAGGAGCAGAGGTCAGATTTGTACATAATCGCTAGGAAAGTATTTCATGAAAAGTGTGTTACATTATTTATGAGTTTTTCATGAGAATCCACACACACAGTCAAGTTAACTGAAAAATCCCATGCCATATATATGCCATCCGCTCATCATCGGTTTTTGCCTGCACGATGCGCTGCAGTTTCCTTTCATGTTACATTTTTTAACAAAAAACGCTTTTCCTGAATTCCTGTAATGATATTAATTCTGTGAAAACAAGCATATTATTATTATGCAGCTGAAAGGGCAAAGCTGGGTACCTTAGATTACCCGCTCATGTCATTAATATAGCTGCTATATTGCAGAACGCTAGATTTGATGCACCAAACAAATTAAAATAATCTCACAATAATCTGATCCTTTCCCTCACTTAGAGTTTGCATTGTACCTTGCTTTTGCGTAAAACATAAACAAGGAATAGCAAAATGAGTTTTTAAAAATTATCACGAAAACTCTGGCAAATGGGAACTTGAACTCAATCATGCTTGCGCTTTTGGCCCAATATGACCTTAATATTAATAGAAAAGTTAGACCTAAATGTTCCATCATTTATACACGCTCGAGGTTAAAAGTGAACCACGAGAAAACCACATTTTATTACGCGTTTGACACGGCATCACCGACAATTTTCAATTGCCTTTCTCCTTAACGAGTGGAAAGCGAAATGGTGACAATTTGTGTACCATATTCGCAAAATGCAAACAAAAAGCGGTGCCTAAATAGCTAGATTTTTTAGTTTTAAAGAAAATTACTTGTCCCCTATTCGTTGATTTATTCACCGTTAATAATGCAATGCATAAAAAGTTTCAAGTTGCAAATTTCAATAAAACTTTTGAATATAAATTTGGAAAAGAAAGGAAAATCAGAAAGTAGTTTTGATTTTTTTGATAGCGTCAATAAAACCACATAGGTATATTATGCATAGGGTAAGCAAAGTATCAAATTTAATTTTATCTTTATGATATGATATTTACACGTGTGTAAATGTGAGCAAGCCAGAGGCAGACAGAGACAAGTTGATAATCATGAATTGATGTATAAACTTACATTCATTTGGTCAGTTAATGATAGGGATCACTTCTCAAATTACAATCGTAAAACGCAATAATTTTTGGTTCGAAAAGGAGGTCATGTCTCAAAGCTAATTAACCAAGAAAAAACGCAAAATATAACTTTTCTATATTTTCATTTTCTTTGTCTTTTTTACCACTTTCAGTGTTGAACATTTTCACTATTGTGAAATTTCCCAATGAAGCTTGTTGGACAGGAGATGCCTTAAGAGCAGGTAAACTTTTTTTTATATAAATTATATAAAAATATCCTTGATAACTTTATTTTTTATTCCGTCAACATTTTGTCTAATGGCCAATGCCTAGACATGAGCAAGTTTTATATGTTGTTGTAAAATGGGAATATTACTGTATTCTGGGGATAATATGTTGCGGATGCAAATATAATGATGGTGACGCGATTTCTCCTCTCTATTTAAAAACAGGTGTATGCTATACCCAAAGAGAATGCAGAGAACGAGGAGGAACCCCCTCAGGACATTGCGCCACCGGTTTTGGTGTCTGCTGCGTTTGTACGTAAAACTAATAATTATCTTTCTGTCTATCTCTATCTTACCTGATATATTTGCTTATGGAGTGGGGTCACCAAGAAAATTTTATGAAAAACTTTTGCCTTTTTTCTTTTGCAACAATACAATAACTCACCGAAAACAGTCGCCAGGACTTGTGGACAAAGCACAAAGGAAAACTGCACCTACTTCACGAGTCCCCGAGAAGCTCGTTATGTTCCCCACCAAGGACCCGTTATGAATTGCCAGCTTCAAGTATACAAAGGAGGATGGGATGTTTGTCAGCTCAGATTAGACTTTTTGCACTTTGACCTTGGACCCCCAGATCCATGGAGTGGACAATGTAACAAGGATGCCTTTTTGGTTACTGGATCTGCATACAGTCCTCCAGTCATTTGCGGAAAGAATACTGGACAACACAGTACGTCGAAGAAACAAGTTATTTCATTCATTTCATTGAAAAGAAACCGAGTATTATCTCTTTCATCTCTATCTACGCTATATACTTTTGATTGGTTTACTTCATCAATAGAGATTTACTATCATGGTCTTGATTTGCATAGTACGGTTTTCTTTAAATTTTGTTGAAAAAATGCTTACTGAATACTAATTGGCTATTTTAGTGTACATTGACCTTGGTGGACACAACTATGGTCCTATCACTCTAACGGTAACTACCTCAGGCTATCACAAAGACCCTGGTTGGGATATTAAGGTACGAATCAATTTTTCTTCGCGATTGATGAACATGAAATTTCTCTTTGTTGGCATTTCATTGATTTTTGATTTACGAGAACGCACTGTCAGCACCAACAAGATGCATAGCATATTATGTTTTCACTAAAAATTCAACTTTTATGTGATAAATTACAGATCACACAAGTTAGATGCTGCGATCGGGCACCAGACGGTTGCTTACAGTATCATTACGGTGTCTCAGGTGGGTTGGCGTTCATAGCGCAAAATAGAAAAATATGCTAATTGCTAATGCTGCAAATCATCTTAAAGGACATACACACGTACCGTAAAAAATACTTTCTTTTATAACAAGTTTCTTTTTCTTGTGCACAGGTGTGCTTAAATCATTTAACTTTGATGGCTGGGATCAACATTTGGCTAACCAGTGGTATACCATTTGTGTACGGATGGAAGCAGGTACGTAATACATTTTTTATACAATAAAATTAAAACGAGATGTGTTTTTCATAAGCTTTGTATATGATGATGACACAATTACATGATTATCATTACAATTTTACTTTAGGTTTCTGTGCTATAAAATACGAGGAATGCGATCCTGAGAAGGGCACTTTCAGGATTTCAAGAGACGACAGTAAGTGATACCTATCTTCATACATATTATATTTTAGAATATATTGTATATCAACAAATTTTATTGCAAACATCTTCTTACCTGCTGCTGAATGAGTTTTGCATGAACTCCTACCGCTATGCAGTTACAATCCTCTCATAACGTAACGCATTTGCTCTTTGTTCTTTTGCAGAAAAAGCTCAGACTGACGGCGATTGTCTTAATCCCAAGAAAGCAGGCTCTTCGGATCACATTCTTATTCCTTGTGGTACAACAGACGGAAACAAGGCAAGAAACTGGTTTTTTATATGAAATATTTTTATATGGAAAGCTTGTACGTGAGTTTGTGTGTGCAGAAATCCTAACTGCTTGCCACACACACAACACGTTACAGTTTTACAAATAATGTTACTCTACCAAGTAATAAATCTAATTTTTTTCTCTATTATTTTTCAATTATGATGATGAAACCCACAGATTCAGTCTGGTAAGAAGAAAGGAGTGCCATGTGCAAACAGATTCTGCGGAACGATATTCTGTTCTCTGGACAAAAAGGCGAAAGCACCTTGCCCCGTTGAGAGTCACACGAAGCCTTTCACGGTGCGTGTCTGCTTTGATGACGATGAATACTCCAAGAAGGAGACTGAGAACGTTGGTTTCTGCCTCAGATATACACAACTTCCTTGCTCATCGCATAAATAAGTTTAATGTTATTTATAGCATTTTAATTCTATCGATTCAAAAGGCCAATTAAAACGCTATCATTCCATTAAAAATTATTATCGGTATTCATCGAAAGAAGAAAAAATGTAATGTAAAGCAAACCTTCGTACCAGTTATATTTATTATTTGTAATTTATTTTAGTATAACTTTCTCCCATAAAATACGGGTGTGCTGGAAGCTGTTTTTCGGCACAACTGTTTGTTTTCTTACCTTCAATGATATTATTGTATATAAATAGTGTGTAAAAAAGATTCAACCTGGCCGACACAAAAAGTTCTCTAATTAGCTTGCTCTCTAATTTGACCAAAGCAAATTTTCTACTTTTTTATTGCACATTTCTATATACTTTTGTCTTTACATACGTTTTTGTGCCAATAGGGGATATATTTTCAAGCTATTTGACATCATAAATATTTTTTAATTATTCAGGGATTTAATATCACAATCAATTAATGTCATAATGGCTAATAAAAGGTTATGGTGTGACAAAAGATGTGAAGCTGACAACATCTTCAAATGATACTTTAAAAAAATAATGTAATATCCTTTGTTAGTGATTCATTTGTTGATTTTTAAGGGTTTTCAAAACAAAAAAATATAAATATATGAGCTGTATTACATCTACAAGTTTAATTATTATTAGGTACTGTAATGATTTTGCATTTTACATGTAATATAGTCAATTATTGTTAAGAAGTGAGTGCAGAATGACGGTTATATTTACTGTTTTGAAAAGTATTGATGACAATAAAACAGCAATATTGTGTTGTTTCATGTAATAACAATGATGTTGTTTTTAGAAAATGGTACATTAGTATGTACTATCAGAACGAGATGACAAAAGCTTTTGATAATAAAGAGTTAGAAAACACATCATTTTTATAGTGATAAGTACTGCTTGAAATATTTATTTGTACTTTTTGCAACCCTTGCTGCGTAAAAAACAAAATAATTTACCGCGATCTTTTCATGCGTAGTTAATTTTAAATAAATATGATAATGCCTCCGCTCTATATATTCCATCACATAATAAATTCACCTTATATCGTCTAATGATTAATTTACTTGAGAATCGACACGAGGTACCCATCTGCATAATGACATTTCATTCAACTTCATGTCAAAGACGGACCGCGGCTCTGACATTTCAGGTCGGAATTCTTTTGGGACGGATACTTCACATAGGAGCAGATGCTGCAAGGGAAACAAACAAAGGCGATAACGAAAATGAAATGCATTAGACAACCCAAAATAGTAAATTATAAACTGCGTACTAATCACTTACCTTTGCAAGATGAGTGGCTAGTCTTTGCCATGCAGTCAACTCAAGCCATGTTGGTTTCGGTTTAGTTGGTTCTATGATGTGGACAATATAGGTAGCGTGATTAACTTGTGGACCTCCTTCGTATAGCACTGAAAAAAGTTAAATTAGTATTCTAGACGATAAAAAGATGTTCTCCTTCTCATAAACAATAAGCTTTCGTTTAACTTCAAATTTCGCTTACCATATGAAGCTCCGTAGTTGCTTCCTGATTTAGGTACCCAATTTTTCCCTCTGTAATAATGATAAGCAGCATACTGCGTTGGAAAATTTGGATCAGCGGTAACTAGATTCCTCCAGCACTGTCGGTAATCAACAGCTTGACCTTGAACATTGTAAATTGCGAGACAGCCGACACCAAAACTGAGAAAAATGGCTTCTTCAGGCATAAGAATTAATTTCTCTTCCTCTAGTAAATGAGTATCCATTTTATTCGGAATATGCCTGACAAAACCATTCGTTTCGCGGTCTGCGTGATTAACGGAATCATTCTTTATGTTTGCATTTGCATCTGAACACTCTCCATCCTCATCAACGCTCATTTCACTGTTCGTTCTGTGCCTACTGCTACTTGGAGCACCTCCTTCTGCACCGGGCGAAGAAGCAGATTCTTTGGAGATGTGAACACATAATTCAGGACCGGAGCTTGAAGACTGTACGTCCACGCGTATTCGTTTGGCTGGACCTGCGCTGAAAAATTTGAAGGGTGACCCGCCAGACATTCCATTCGGTAGCGTATCCGACATTCCCATATTCATCATCTTTTTCTTGAAATATGACTTCTGAGAAAAGGAAGCATTGTCATAACTCAATCCCCGAAAAGTTAAGTTACTAGTTCCAAAAGCACCCTGGAAAAAATTTTAAAAAATACGTTATCATCATTTTATCATTATCAAAAATTATGCATTCACATATTCCATAAAAGTCTTTTACCGTTACTTACATTATAATACAGCGTATGCATATCCAATTGATTAGTCACATAAAAGTTCCTTCCATCATAGATACACCTGCAAACAGCCGGAATTTCCGTTTTCCCCAACGCAAAATTTGGAAACGGAAGACCAATATCCACCCGAAACTTGGACTTCTTCGGCTGCGCCGTCGGTTTATGATAACGAGACATTCTCTCTCTCTCTCTCTCTCTCTCTTGATTACTGGTTACAACGGCCAAAGCGTAAAATCAATCACAGCGAGAACTTATCCAGGTAATATTCTTATGCCACTCACAGTTACACTTTAAAAACTGTTCTCAGTTAACCAATAAAAACAAAAAAAAATGTTCAGAGGTGAAAGAAAACGTAAAAACTCAAACGGAAATCTATTTTGTCCCACACATTCCACTACGCTGCTACGAGTATTGACATTCAGTTTACTTGGCAGTGTTTCAAAGGCCGACAATAAAAACTAAGGTCACCTCACCACCACCACTCACTCCTCATGGCTCACCAGCTCCCAACCGTTAACTTTTTAACCCAGCAATTAAAAATCTTCTTTCACAAAATCTGTTAACCAACCATTTAGTTTAATCCCAATTAAGAACGCTGCGTCTTTTTTCCCACAGAACTTCCACCTTACAAAAACTGCTCCACTTAAACACACCCAAAACACACTGGTAGCTCAACTAGTTAATTGCAACCTTAATTAAACTAAAAAAAATTAACCCGGGTTTTGGAAAACAACTAAAAAATGTATTTAAAATGCTTGGAGAAGGAGAAGTGAGGAGACTCTCTAGAAAGAGGAGCAGCCGAGCCGAGCCAAAAGATTCTAGCACATTCGCTCATTTCATATGCGTCTGTATTTACACGACGTACTTTTAAGTACACTTTAACGTAAACAGATGTTCACTTTTTTTCCCACTACTCATCTCGCTCTGCTCGGGAGATGCCAAACCCGCACATTTACAACCACAGCATCTCTTTACGATTTTGCACATGCACACCTGTGTTTTGTGTATAAACATTACTTGTTTTAATTGTCAAGATAATTAATTTGGAAGAGGGATTTAATTAAGTTAGTTTGGGAAGGATGAGATTTAAATAAAGATTAGATTGATTAGGGTGTAATTGATAGAGGTGTAATAAGTGAGGAGAGAGTATTGAAGAAAGTTTTGTGTTTTTGGAAGTGAAGTGAGTAGTTTTTTTTTGGAAATAATGTCAGTTCCAACGATTCCTATTCCACCGACGGCAAAGCCGAAGAAACATTTTATTGGAGCTGCAGCACCTGCCGGATATGTTCCTGGTGTTGGAAGAGGGTAAGATATTGTTGATTTTTTGGGGGGATTGATTAGAACAATTTTTTAAGGGATGAAGAAAATAGGAGTGGAAAATTTTAATTGGTGTGTGTTTGTTAATTTTGTATAATAGAGCTACTGGCTTCACAACCCGGTCGGATATTGGACCTGCTCGAGATGCTAACGATGTGTCGGATGACAGACATGCGCCACCGAATAAGAGGAAGAAGCCGTCAAATAAAGAGGAAGAAGTGGAGGATGACGATGAAGATTTGAACGATTCTAATTACGATGAGGTTAGTTGACTATAAAAAGGGGCGTAATAATATGGGTATGTGCAGGGAAAATGTTGAAAAATTAGACATGAAGCTAAAAGATATTTTTATTTGATTGTAGTTTTCAGGATATGGCGGTTCTCTGTTTAGCAAAGATCCGTACGATAAGGATGACGAAGAAGCTGATGAGATCTATGAATCGATTGATAAGCGAATGGACGAGAAAAGGAAGGAGTACAGAGAAAAGAAATTGAAAGGTATTTGCACATTTACGCTCTTCCGTTATTATCGTTTGAGCATTAATTCTATATTCTAATGTTATATTTAATATTAATTTACGTTATAGCCGTTTTGGAAAAGTATCGTCAGGAGCGTCCTAAAATTCAGCAGCAATTCAGTGACTTAAGAAGAGCTTTGTCACAGGTCAGTGAGGAGGATTGGCTGAGTATTCCTGATGTTGGAGATGCCAGAAACAAGAAGCAAAGGAATCCGAGAGCTGAAAAGTAAGATACTTTTAAATTTTATTTAGGTAGCTTATCAATTACCTCATTCATATTCTTTTACTTACTAATTCTTATAAACTTATGTATTTTTACAGATTTACTCCGCTTCCTGATTCAGTAATTTCCAGAAATCTTGGAGGAGAATCAGTTACTGCTCTCGATCCAAAATCAGGATTAGCTTCGGCGTTTCCAAATTCTGGAACAATGACACCAGGTTCGTCAATCAATAAAGTTTTTGCTTTTGTATTTTCGCACTTTAAATAATATCCAACACATTGTAATGATCATATTTTAATTCTTTATAGGTCTCTCCACACCTTCTGGTGATCTGGATTTGAAAAAGATTGGTCAAGCTCGTAATACACTGATGAATGTAAGGCTAAATCAATTGTCGGACAATGTCTCTGGTCAAACCGTTGTTGATCCAAAAGGATATCTTACAGATTTGCAATCGATGATTCCAACATATGGAGGGGATATCAAGTAAGTCATGCATAATTTGTTCTAGCCTTTCTTTTTACATTTGTTTATAAATCAGCCTTTCATAACTTATCAGGTCTAAAAGTTTCTAAATCTTTATCATTATTATAAATACTTTAGTGGAAACTTAATTTTTACTGTTTAAATAAAAATTGAATTTTAATCATTCTAATTTTGTTACATAACAGGGAGATGTCCCAGCAGCTCGATCAATTCTGCAGTTGGCTTTCCAGGCTAATCCCAACTCTGAGGAAATTTGGTTGGCTGCCGTAAAGCTGGAATCGGAGAACAATGAATACGAACGAGCGAGACGTTTGCTAGCAAAAGCACGTGCTTCTGCTCCAACTCCTCGAGTTATGGTCAAAAGTGTGAAGCTAGAGTGGGCGCTGGATGAAATTGCACGAGCAATTGTGCTGATTGAAGAAGGCCTACAGGCATTCCCAGATTGTGCCAAGTTGTGGATGATGCATGGACAAATATTGGAACAAGAAGGAACGCTAGACAAAGCACGTGAAATATACATCCAAGGGACAAAGAAGTGTCCAGACTCAATTCCCCTGTGGACATTGTTAGCTCACAATGAAGAAAAACGGGGACAACTGATCAAAGCAAGATCTGTTATGGATAAAGCTCGCCTCCGAAATCCACAGAATGACAGATTATGGCTGGAAGCTGTTCGCATTGAAAGTCGATCTGGAATGAAGGATATTGCTGAGCCGTTAATGGCGAAAGGTAAACAAAGTTTTACACTAGGTTAGGCTGACTATCATAAACTGATGCATTATAATATGGAGCTTTATGTATGTTTGTCATATTTTTTACAGCTTTGCAAGAATGTCCCACTTCTGGGGTACTTTGGGCAGAGGCAATTTTCATGGAAGGTCGAGCACAAAGGAAGACAAAAAGCGTTGACGCTTTGAAGAAATGTGAACACGATCCGCATGTGCTGTTAGCTGTATCATTGCTATTTTGGAGCGAGCGGAAGATTGGCAAGTGTAGGGAATGGTTTAACAGGACGGTTAAAATTGAACCTGATCTTGGAGACGCCTGGGCGTACTTTTACAAGTTTGAACTTGTGCATGGAACTGAGGTAAGAAATGATTAGTCAACATCATGCATTTCCTAATATGAAACTAGCAACTGCACTAGACAATTCTTTAATATGATTTCTATTGTTTGCAGGATTCACAACAAGATATAATGAAACGGTGTATGTTGGCGGAGCCCCATCATGGAGAATCATGGTGTCGTGTTAGCAAAGATATCAAAAATTGGAGAAAAAAGACCGAAGAAATCCTCGTGATAACCGCTTCCAATTTGTCTATCCCAACTTAACCATTTTACATTACAGACTTTACATGAGTTTCTTTTTACTATCATTTAATGTTTTTTGTGTGCAACTTTGTTTTTTATGTGAATATGAAAAAAGTAAAATATTATATTTAAAAAATAAAAACAGAAAATTAACTTTCAGTAGTAAATATATTGCAAACGTTATAGCTATTTTCGTTTCTTAATTGAGAAATTATCGACTCTTTACTTACTTGAACTTGATTAGGTATATATTTTTTTTTAGTTTTAAAGCATTTCGTCTAAGACATTTCTATATAATTTCTTAACTTCACTTTATGTCAGTAGTGTGTCATGTCTAGAGGATCATTGCTGCTGGATTTGACAAAAACGACTTAAATTGCTGGAGCCATTGTGCACCTACAGCACCATCCACCGTTCTGTGGTCACAGCTAAGTGTTACATACATGACGGTTACGGGTTTAAATCTGAAAGGATACAAACAGTAAATGACAAATTGATGAAATGGTAATAGTTAAAAGTTAAAAATACAGAAATGCATCAGTGTTCATACCCTTTTTCATTATCGGCCGGGATAACTTTCTTTGACGTTCCACCAATTGCTAAAATACAGGACTGAGGTGGATTTATAATAGCGGCGAATTGATGGATTCCAAACATTCCAAGATTGGATACGGTAAAGGTGCCACCCTATAAGCATGATTAAATAGCCAAAAAAATATTACACTTCCTCGCCCTAGAATTTCTATATGTACATATTGGCACCTGTAGCACCTGGAATTCCTGCGTATTATTTAATTGTTCTCACCTGGAATTCCTGAGGCTGGAGTTTACCAGCTCGTGCTTTCGCCGCCAGTGCTTTCACATCTTGGCTGATTTCTACAACTCCCTTTGAGTCAGCAGAGAAGACAATTGGTGTGATAAGTCCATTGTCAGTGCTAACAGCAACACTTACATCTACTTCGTTATACCTAAAAACAAAAAAATAAATTACAATATTGCACAAAGCCCTATTGTTATATTACAACTTAACTTACTGTCTAATAAAACTATCCATCCATGCAGAGTTTGCTTCGGGAACCTTCAAACATGCCATGGCTGCTGCTTTGATAATGAAATCATTCACAGAGAGTTTAATTTTCTCCTTTTCCAGTTGCTTGTTGAACTCTTCCCGAAGTCGGATCAGATTATCAACTTCAATCTCCGCAGTCAGATAGTAATGAGGAATAGTCTACGTAAGTGAAAATGAGTTTCATATAAAAAGTTATGTTCACGTCATATAAGAAAGATTTTATTTGAGGTATTATTATTCTTACCTGTTTTGATTGTAATAACCGCTTTGCAATAATACCTCTCACACCTGATACTGGAATATCAACAGACGATGCTGCAGAGCCCGCTATAACATGAGCAGGTGCTCCTGGAGACGCCTTGTCAAGATCTTTGGCAGTGATTGAGCCTCCAAAACCGCTTCCACCAAGAGACTACATTGAAAACATTAAAAATATATAGTTATTCCTTACAACAATGACAATCACCACATATTGCATATTCCATCAAACTTACGTTGAGATCCAATCCGCGTTGAGCAGCTAAAGATCTGGCTAGTGGAGATGCAAATGGTCGCCCTGCACCCGCCCCTGGTGGTGGTGCTGAAACAGCGACTGCACTTGGGGCTGGGGCTGCAGCAGCAGCAGGAGGTGCTGCTTTTGACTCTGGAGCTGGAGCCGCTTTCTTTGGAACAGCGGCTGGACCACCTTCATCCTTGTAATCCTTGAAGGCTTCTATCTGATCGGCACTTTCAACGATTATGCATACTAACTGCAAATGAAAAGATACACATAAATATTAGGCTTACTTGTGACTAATGATACACATAACTCATAATTCTTTCCACAGCAGCGCTATGACTCTTACCTTTCCAATTGGTACATCCTTGGATCCAGCCTGGACCAAAATCTTAGCCAAGTATCCTTCCTCCGGGGTTTCAAATCCCATCGTTGCCTTATCAGTTTCAATTTCCGCTAACAGATCTCCTTCATTAAGCTGGTCCCCTGAAAAATCCAACCAAACCAAAATTATAAACATAACTCCACCTTATCATTATATAAACAGCTTTAACCCAGCTAATTAAGTATTCGAACCCCACCTTCTTTCTTTTCCCAGCTAATGATAGTTCCCATCTCCATTGTTGGGGATAGAGCTGGCAGTGCCACTGGAGTGTGGGGTGGATATGACGAGTACAATCTTTTAGTCCTTCCATTCTCTGAAATTATGTATGTCGCACTGCAAGGAGATGATCTGCCAAGTTTTCCAATACTAGGATTCCTAAAACAATTAAAGCATACATCAAAAATACATTCAACTTCCGGTCAAACATTATAATCAATTATCATACCACAAATTATTATTTTCATCAATTTCCCTTACCTATTAAGAATTACTGAACAACTATAAGATCTACTGGACTGATTAACAATTCTACTAAATGTTGACCTCGGACTGGCTCCAAGTTTACCGGAATAATTCTTGAGACACAGCCGAATCACACTTCCACATGTTCGATTCATTTTTAACCAATTATCTTTTTTCACACCTTTCACTCAATCCTCAAAAAACAATACTAAAATTTTTTACCACTAAAAAACTTAATACTTTCCCAATTTGAACCACAACAACACAAAAAACACAAACTACTCAAACAATTTTAATTAATTAAACTAGAGAGGTGTTAGTAAAGTAAACTATGTTTCTTTATTGCTAAAAAATTTGTCTCTGGAGAGCCAACCAACCAAGAAGAGAGAGCAATGTAAGCAGATATTGTTCCAGTTTCCCTATAAAAATTAAAGTGTAATGGATATACTGGCTGTTTGTAACAAGAAGAAGTTTGCACGCATGGCATACGGCATTCGATGGACAGAAAATCAGGTGAAGAATATGGATTCACACTCCACACCATACAACAAGCCATGCAAGAGCACATGTACATCCATAACCCTTTTTTCCGATATGGCTATCTTTCTAGCAATTTTAATGAATATTTTTTGGCATATAGACATTCCACATATAATTTAATGTATATCATCATAATCCTATCATGCATACATACATTTTTGCAAAAATAATATGTTCACATGCAAAAAGCGGGCATATTCCTGAGTAGATTTGGAAACTCGTTGGAAGATGGAAGTGGATACTCGTGGAGCTATCATGAGGTGTTTCCCAACAAGAGAAAATGTATGTTTGCAATGGGAAGGTATTTCCAGGCTTTATAGGTCTTTCCATAACAGAAATGTATACATTGGAGAGAGGATCCCATCGATCTTTAACTTTGGCATATTCATTGTATGAATGTGTGGTTGTATGTAAAAGCTATGTTGCAATTTTTTTGCAGGAAAGGATATTACCGTGCGTGGTGTGTGGTAAAAAGGTAAAAATGGTGAGTGCCAAGCAATCTATGTAAGAAAACTGGTTAAAAAAATGGGAACCACATGATTTGCTCATGGTATTTCATGTGCATCTCGCTAAAAAGATACAAAATGAGTGATGATGATGATGATGAGATGGATGACGGCAACGGCACACGAGACTCTATAATAAAATGTGTTGAGGTTTTAGACAGTTTTTTCAACTGTTCGTGCAGCCAACTTAAAAGTATCGGTTTTATGCCGGATTGATGAAAGATCAGGCGCGGGCTGCTGCTAGTGGCAATCGTGCTTTGGATTAGGAAGATGCATCCGAATATAAATTGGAAAACGGTGTATTTTCTATGTTTTAGGAATGAAGTAATTGTGGAACCGAGTTCCAGTGTATACCTAAATACATAAATGGAAACCTTGTTTCAATTTTCATACTGTGGATGGATGTTATTCTCATGTTGTCCCTGGTCATATAAGAGAGAGAGCTCTGGAAGTGGTTGTTCCATTTCTCTCTTCTCTCTCATCTTTTACGCTTTAATATATGAAATGAGGAAGAATTTAAGAGAGATTTTGTTATAATGTTGTGTTGTGATGAAGATGATAAGATAAATTGACACATGCCTGCACTGCATGTATGCATGAACAAGGATGGGATGTTAGTGAATGGAACGTGGTTTTTAATGAAGAGACCATCTATCTATGACATTATCCCAAAAGCAAGAGCTTCTAAACCTAAGTGGCTACTTTTGGCTAACACATTTTCGCTCTCACATCTCATTATCCCATTGTTGTTGTGTATCCAGCAGCAGCAGCAAGTTTGTCTGCTAATTAATTGCATTGCATGTTATACCACTTACATCATCCTTCTATCCTTAATAGACCGTCTATATTTTTGTGGATACACACAAGCGGACTAACATGGCAAAATAGGAATGACACGAACCTTTTAAAAATAAAAATGATCTGGAAACGTGATATTACTGGATATTTAACAGACTTTATATAGTTCTCTCTCATTATCTGCATATACATTTTCTGGGAAATATGGAACAACATGGGAATGGGGAATTCGAACAATGCAAGATGAAATATTAAACGAGGAAGAAAGTACTTTTCCAAAATGTGCCTTATAGACCCATTTCGCCATTTTAGCTGGATATTTACAAAATGAAATGGCGTGACCTTCGGCAGCAGAATCATTCTATTTCAGAGAGCGCTGAGGCTGTGTATAAAATAAGCTTCATGCATGCGATGGAAGTTACATCAGAACGACATCAACTCAATGAAATATTAATGTTTTCCTCTTTTACACTCTAAATACTCTAAATAATTATATGTGCAATTAGAGGATATATATGTATCAAAGTAGTATATCTGTGTGTTTTATATTATTGTTGTTATTCTGTAGTAACCACCGCCTCTGTTTTCTGTCATTGTTATTAGCCATTCCCCACTAACAATCACTCTCATACAACAACTAGTAAGTAAAGTAAGAATAGAGAGAACAACAAAGACATTCATTCATGTAGAGGTAAAAACTATATACCATTAGAGCGCATTTTTTTCATTCTATAACTAAACCTAGTAGCAGCAGGTTAATGAGCTCCTACGGCTATAAGCAAATGTAAAATGAAAGGATATTGCATTCATGATTAGATTCAACAAACAGCAACAGAAAAGTCTATATAGCAATCTTCTACGCATATCCTAATAAACATGATCATGATTATGCTTGCTAAATGCCTCTGCTCATACACAGTTCTAGTTATTATTTTTTTCCTTTTTTCACTTTGCCTCTAGCTACATTATTGTATCATTTTCTATTATTACTTGATTCATCATTGTTCACTTCACCAACTTTATTATTGCTCTTATTTTTTCCATTCTAAAATATACGGCTATAATAGATAGTTGTTCAAAAAACCAATAGTACAGTTCATGAGTTCAGAATATTTTTTTAAAAGATTCACTTCATCTTTCTTTCTCCTCCGCTTTAATACCGCTCCCCTACTCCTTCTCATTCAAGCAACAGTTTCATAATAACAGATACCTAGTTAGTCTAAGTACACAAAATTATGTACATTTTTCACATTTGGATGAATAATGCGTCTAAAATGTAGCTTTTACAATGCCATGCTATCGACTTATTGAATGCATTAAGCTGTTTAAAAAATCTAACGTTTATTTTTTCAGATGTAATATCAATGACTTTGGTTCACTGCTCAAATGTTCAATCTGTGAGTTTACGTAACCGTGCATATAGCTACTTTGATTTTAACAGCTCCTCCTGTTGCTTCCTTCCTTCCGAAAAAAGCCATGTGCATGACATATTTTACAAATAAACAATACAGCACGGTTCATCATTCTAACATGAAAAATTTAGCAATTGTCATGTATTCCCATGTTGAAATTCGAATGCTTGTGTACTCATCCCATTATAAACTGACACAAGTTGTTCATCTGCGTCTCTAATGTTGCCTTCTGTACTACTCTACACATTTAAAAGGAAGTATTAACATTTCAATGACTTTGACTATTACGTTGATACTTTGCAACATTTTCTGTAGATAAAGATACGTTACGTGTGTGTGAATTAAATGTTTATCATCACAATCACATCGCAATAATTCCAAAATCCCATCCATATGCATGACCTGGTGCTGGCAGTACCGGTGCCAAAAGGCATGAGGAACAGTTGGCGGCGTCAGCAGCCTATTACTCTTGAAAAAAACCTCTGTAATTGGAAGTAAATATTATGCGGGATGTAATAGCAAAATGTGTTGGCGTTTAGCATGCAGATGTAAAATTGCTAGTCATGTCAAAATATCATCTTGCGAAGTTGTGAATGGATGGAGAGCGTATCACCACCACCACACACACAAGAAAAAAATCCAATTTCAGGCTTGCATAGCGTATCATATTATATCATCTTTCCTTTTTTATGGTAAACATAGTACATACAAAGTACCAACTTCAGTAAATGTACTCTAAAATAGATGAAATATTTTTTATCCTTCACTTGCTCACTTCAACTAGCATAAAAAATGATGAATTGATGAATAATATGAATGTCAAATGAACTTGGTACAAATTTTACAATGCATATTCGCTTTAATGATCAATAGATGCTCCATCGCCTTCAATTGCGTTTCCTCCATGATACAATATAAATAGACCTAAGTTTATTATTTTTCACGATATCCTGTTCCGCTGATGCACTAAACATTAAACACTGGTTTTGCCTTGTAAACCTACTGCATAATTATTATTACACTGCACTGCATCGGAATGTTGATGACAGGGGAAAAATAACAATAACACAACAGGTGAATGAATTCCTTCTATTCAACCCTCTTTCACCTGCAGTCCTACATCATCATCCGTACTTTTTTCTACCTTTTTCTTATTAGCATCACACAGAAAAGTAGGAATATAAGAGGGAGTTATGTCTTTCCGTATTATCATTTTTAGCAAGATACAGTTTCAAAACAGGTAGGTTTTGTGCAAATCCATTTATTCAGGTATATAGGATACCACACATTTTTTTATATCAAAATGTGAATCTTGCTTGCACACAGAAAGAAAACGGATTCGTTGTGATAATGCCATTTTTTATATTCTAGTTTTGTCTATCGAGTTGTTGTCTGCTGTTTCAGCGGTTGCCCTTTTCCTGTGAAGGAGTGATGTAATAAATGTAAAAAAATGTGGCTTTACATTTTGCATTCACTATTTCTCTTTCTTGTTTGTCATGATGATAAGCACAACCAGCCAGGCAGGGACTTGACAGTTGTCTTCATAGTCGGTTGATTTCATATACTGAATACTGATGGCAGCGGAGGTGGTGTGGTGAACAGTGAATGCAAACAATCAGGTTGAGGAAGAAGATTTTTTTCAACATTGCTATTATCATCTTTGCATGTTTTTTACTCTAGTGCATTTTCTATCTCCATAAGACTCCATTTAATAAGAAATACTTTGTTTGTACTGTCTGTTAGACTACCGGCATTGCTTCCTATAACCAAAAAATAACTCCCAGAACGAAAGTTATGGCTTGGCATTTCTAACTTTACTCTGGGGATATACATATTATATAAATGTAATTTTGTGGTAGGAGTGTGATGTTTTTTAAACAAGACACTGAAAATTGCTCCATCATACAAAAACCGTAAAATATCAACGTGCGCAATACCAACACCACCGTTGCACTTCAAAGATGAGGATGATGGGACATGATACAAAAAACACTGTGACAGGTTAGCAATTTTCTCATGCCTTTCTTTCTTCGTTTCCCGTCTTGCCAAAAATAAATAAGAAACAAGTTTAATCTACGATTTTTTCGTGAGTGTGACTACTTCCTTCCAGCTCATGCCTGAACACTGGTTTCGTTGTTGCGCATCAGAATTCATTATTATGATATTTGTTTCATTACTGTTGTCATTATCATCTTCACATCATCCATTATTTACTTGGGAGTCACGTCTTGTTCATCAAATAGAGTTACAAAAACATGGCAATAATGACATTTATTTTGATGGCAGTCGCGCTTCTATTTTGCTACTCTCTACTAGAAAGTATACCTACATGAAAACATTTTGATAACAAGAAATTTTCTTCTTGCCACGAACAAGACAAGACGACACCACAAACATGATTCTCTTTCTTCTATTCTATTGTAGTATTTTCGCTGTGTGTGCGCTACAATTCTACGGAACGGAATTAACAAGATATCACACAATGCCACCACGACTATCATCATCATCATCGTCACCTGAACTAACATTCTTTGTCAAGCCCACTGTTTTGTGACGAAGCGACCACATAAATGAAATATCACCTTTCTTTCTCTCCCTCTTCTCTCTCTCTCCGCTTGTCATTTTCATAATCAAGTCAATTAGCTCAGCCAGCTCACCTGTATATATGTACGCGTGTAACAATAACACCATCTTCTTTCCAACAAAGTTAATTTTGCCCAATTTGCTGTTTGAGGAAAAGGAGCTGCTGATTTAGTAGAAAATGCCAGCTGCATACAGCCTTTTGATATTGATTCAATTAGATCTTGTGGAACTTAACAAATTTCATCAAGCCACCAGTGTACTTTTAACTATGCAACGAAAAAGATGAAGTTGAACATGTGATCACGTATAAAGTAAACCAACAGGAAAACCATGGGGGAAAAGACCTTTGCCTTTTTCAAGAAAGTCCATTACGACTAAAAGGTTTATTTCAGGGATGCATATAACAATAAGGTACATAAGCTCTTTTCCATTTCCCCACGGTCTCCACTGCTGACGCTGCCGCAACTCTTTCCATACATTGAAGCATGTTAAAAAAATATAGTGAAATGGCAGAGGTTAGTTTTGGTTATGTTGGCAAACTTAAAATTCGAATTTAATCAAAGTCAACAACGCCATGCAAGCCTAATAGCATCATAAGCAGACATGCTCAATATTGATATAGTGAGCACATGTACGATGTTCCTCCAATCTATACACGCCGAAAAATGCCAGGGCATGACATCAGAGAGCATACAAGATCAAGAGAGATTTTGCTACTCATAGGAATCCTGGAAGATGGGCAATTTTTTGGGTATCTTCTCTCCTGCATCTCATTTTGTGATCTTACGCTTTACCTCCTATGGAAGGAAAGGGTAGAGAGAGGGAGAAAGAAGATGGATTGTAAGTACTCTCCCTGACGTCCTTGATTTGATGGAGCTTGTTTGTTTGATGTTTCATTTTCATATGCGATCCTGATTATGATGACGATCGTTTCTACCTGCCTTCCACTTATACCTTAGCGTACACATCATCAACAGCAAACAAGCTGCTGTGGCCAAACCGCGAGACAACCTTAATATTTCATTCAGCATTACCACCAAAAACCACTACTAGCAACATCATCATCATTATTTACTACATCAAGACATCAAGGCTTACATGGACATTGTACTTGTAAATTAGAAACGCTTTATGATCATATTTTGGATTGATTTAAATGATGACGATGATAGCTTTGTTGTTATGTAGCTAAACTAATAAGAATGTGATATACATAATATGCAATCTCACATTTTCCATCCCTATTTACAATTTTTTAGTAATTTTGGAACATATTTAGGTATTTTGCGTACATACATCTTTGCATGTACAGGTAAAGGTTACTATAATTATCAATAAAAGATGAGCACCTGCATGTTCAAAGTTTTTCTCTTCTTTTTCACTGCGTTTCTTTTGTACATTTGCTTGTTTGGGTAAGAGTTTCTCGTCAACAACCTGGAGAAAGAGAGAAGACGAAGTGAGTCTATCCTAACAAACTCTACTTCTATAAAAGAAAGACCACAGGATGTTGTTGTTACGGCGGCTGGCTGATGATTCAATATAGTGTGTAGGAAATGGAAAAGAGACTGGCAGGCACGTGTGTGGGGAAAGAGAGATTGGGAGAGATTGGTGCATGCTGTTGGTTTTGTTTGATTGCTTTATAAGGGAGAAGTTGGTTACCAACTTTGGAAAATGCTCCAGGTAAACAGCCAAGCCACACATTACATCACGACAAGTCGAGATTGAGAACTGGCAAAATGTATACATCGACATCATAATTTATTCCATTTATTACCTGAAAGTCAAGAGTAAATTGGAAGAGAAATGAGGAAAGAACCATATTGCAAATCGTACAGGATGGATTAATAATTGGAAAATGTAAGTGCATGTGTGCATAATATAGTGCAATGGAATTTTCAATTCAAACTTATATTCATATAATATAAACTTTCATTTCACTTCATCTTGTCAGAAGTCAGTAGTTAGTGGTATTCTGTTAGTATTAGAAGTAAGTTTGTCTGGAAATCTTCATTAGTTTAGACACTCGAATTTACTGACGGTTTGACGTTTACACGTTGATGCGTTGATATTATGATTATCATGAGGATAATGTTGTTGTTGAAAATGAGTACGATGATGAGAAGAGATGAGAGATGAAACAGGGATTAAATCAACTCATCTTGGTCCGATTGTGTGAGATTATAGTTGGCAGGCAAGCAGGTTTACTACCTTGATTTTGCTTATATTATTTTCATCGGCAGGAAGAAGGAATTTTCAAGTGGGCACGAATTAATAAATGAATCAACATCTCTACGGGAGGAGAATTCAGCGACATAATGTTTAACGCATGAATACCCCCTTTGAAGCGCAGAATAGGTAGGCGACAAATTAAGTCACACACAAGCGACAGACAATAACCTTTAACCAAAATTTCTAACGATTTTGACTACTATTATGTAAAAAGGAACAATGCACGACAAATTACGACAGGCGTGCGCTTTAAAACATATTTTGCAAATTGTGATTTCGGATTCATTAGCTGGCTTTGTACAAATTCCGCATCACAGACATCAAAGTGAAAAAATTTGCACACAATAATCATAGCTGCTGATACTATAAACGACTCGATTTTTGCATTACGTGATAACAATGTTGCCAAATTTTACTGCTAAAAATGCCAGGTATGAACGCGTGAATGTTGTGGTTTGAGATTTTGAATCTTTCTTTCTCTAGTCTATCTGTCCACGAAAGAGTATGATGTATGTGTAATGTATACCTAGATGTACCGAACGAATTTTTAATGAAAGGTGGGTTACAATCATGGACCTAAAACGTGAATTTATGTGTTTGCAAAAGAATCACCGTCAGGTACACATAAGTGCATAAATTGAAAATGCATATCATGAATGTAGAAGGGAAAATTTGATGAACTAATGGAAACGCAAACGTAATTGATATAGTAGCTGTGTTACCACTAATTGTGAATTTCGCAAGTTGCCATTGAATAAGGATTATATATCCCTTATTCTATGGCAAGTTGCAACTTTACAAGTTACTGTTTTTTACAAATACGAGTACATAAGTACGTTAAAGGAAATAAATAATTCAGGGACAGAACAACTTTCTCGTTTGTAAAATAAAAAACTGGTCAATTTTAATCTATAAAATGCTTTCTTCCATTAAATATCCGCTTCATGGTGGTCTAATTTTCATTCAATCATGATATTCATTCATGATCATGAAAACAGCAAATGAAATTACCAGTGACTACATCCCAGCTACATCTCAGCCAAAAGTACTTTTTGCAATGATTGGTGATTATGAGAAATCATTTATATTTGAAAATGTAAAGTAGTTCGCATACCTAATTGGCCACCAACTCAATTACTGTGCTATAATCTAATACCTACATAATGTTATGACGGTGAATGAGCCAAACTAAACCTTCACTACTAACCACCCGAATTACACAGAGCAAATATGAAACAAGTAGGGGACGTTGCTCTTTAAACAACACCGTCAGACAGACCAGACCACCAAGGACATCAATAAACATTCTAAAAGGACTTAAGTGCTTTACAGAGTGCTGTAAACAACAAAGTAAAAAAATGTGAATCCACAAATCACACATCTCCACATCATCAACGCAGCATGACACAGCTCAAAATACAGAAGCAGAGTGAAAGAAGGAAACTAATTGAGCATCAATCCGTCTCTAGAGTCATTACACAACTTTTACACATCTACTTTTACTTTAATACGAGACGGTGATATAAGCGAAGAAATTTTTTCGGTTTAATATCCATTCTAGTTTTTATAGTTTCGTTGCAGAAGAGAAAGTAATCTCTCCAATCTACACACTGTTCAGGACTGTCAGATTGGTAGACTTTTTCCACTTTCAATTCAATCAGATTAAATTTCCAATTTGATTCTCCTCGTGCCTTGTAAGTATCATGTAAAAGTTTGTTAAAAATGTTAAACATAAATTACGAAATTGGATGACGAGGAGGATGAATTAGATGTTCTCTCTTGTTCATGGAATTTTTTCATTAAAAGCATATTAGGACAAAAAACAAAACAATTATAACCGACAAATTCCATACTGCGGATGGAAATAGCTCTTATTTTATAATCACTTTATCATCTCCCGAGGCCGCTTTCCTGAATGAAACAAGATCTCGTATCCTTTTTTTATTATCTATTTTTGTCGAGTACAAAATTGAACGAGAAATAGTTGGAAAGCTTGGTGTGATAATAAGTGAAATGGGGTAAACAAGGGGAAGACGGATATGGTAAGAATAAGGCAATGAAAATTGAATGTGTAAAAATTGCATTTGAAAAAAATGAAGATGATGATTTAGATGTGCGGAAGAAATTCCTCACGAATCCATCGAAAAGCCATTGAATGGATTCGGGGAAGCAATTCCGGAGAAAATCCATCCAGTGTTGAAAAAGTAATTTTGCATGCTTCCTTAAGTTTCACTGTGTATGGAACGTCAGCCAACAACAACAACATAAGCTTTACTTCCAAGTTCCAAGTATAGTGTATCAACTTCTGGAATAGAATTCGAAACAATAAACACTATGTGGCAGGGTAAGAGTTAGCGTTATAAAACAGTCAACCCCATGGAGCCTTTTCACAAGCTCAACTACGGGAGCGCATTACCGATGATAAAAAAAGTATAGCAGTATAAACATCAACAGTACAAGTAACTCAATTCCCTGTCTCATTTTTTTATTGCATCAAAAAGGATTTTCAGCATTACATATTTTCAACTAGCAGCAGAAAAGGGATTTTTTGCATGATCATCATACTTGTTTCATCATTGTAAAAGTTTTTCCGAGTGTCTATCCATCTATCTTTTTCTCTATAAAATTGCTGTTTTTGCTACTTTGGTGGCTGTGTTGATGACCAACAACAAAAAAATGAGTGAGAGGAGAATTGTTAAAGAGAAACAAGAGCATCATATATAACAAATAATGAAATTAAAGAAAACCCGAAGCAAAATATGCAATACGATATCATTCCACGAAACCAAGCGGCATAAAATGTTGGCTATAAAATTCCTCCTCATGAAAAATCTCATTGCGTTGCATTTATCAATGTACGTACATCAATTTCACTACTACAAGTTTACAAGAATTGCATACATTTTATAACGAATAGATTGCAGTTCGGAGTTCTTGTTATCATATCGTATCATCAGTTGAAAAAAACGACGCCAAAGATCAAACGGCAAGTCTCTCTAGGCTTTTATTATCCATATCGTGTTGTACATCAATATTTTTTCTCTATTTGTTTGCATGTATATTATTGGCAAGTTTCTACTGAATTATCTTGAAATAAACACACTCCTTCCCTTTTTGAGTTCACTCAGTTCACAATATAGAAAGGAAACTTGTCTATTTTTCTCCATTTTTGTTTACTTCAACTCATCATTCCGCCACTTTTCGTCTTGATATTTCTCCTCCAGGAAAATAAAATCATAATTTTTTATTCATATCATATATATGTGTGTGCCGTGCTATAATCAGTATTCAGCTATATAATAATAACACATCTTATTATAATATTTATGATATCCTTTTCATGATCATTATTCTCATCGTCTTCTTCAATATTGTGTTGTTGATGTGTTTTCATATTCTGTTGTATCCCTCGATTTTCTCTCCTTGATCGTGCTATATTGTCTGTGGTAGACGAGTTTTTCACGGATTCTATTACAACAAAGCACGCAGAGCCCGCAGCTATCATCTAAACAAGTAATGCTCACCTCTCGCTTCACAACCATATATTATATTATTATATAGTGTTCCAACTTCAATGCATAACTACCCCATTCAACTCCAAATTTAAGTTGGTCCTACGTCAATATTAACAGCTACGGGCAGGCCGACATGCAGAAAATAAAGGAAGAAGGAGTGAGACTGAAGAAGAATGTGGTTATTTTCAGAAGACAAAAGTGCAATCGCATCCTATCGTCTTTAATGCATGTACGTACTTTACTTTTAGTTAAATGGTGAATGGATATTAATGCAAATATCACGACAAGGATTGTAAGCAATTTGAGCACGTAAAAGGTAAAAAAGTATTGCCTTTCTGCATTCCGTTGTTTTTGACGGTGAAGGTAGGAGGGGGAACGGGGAGAATGGCGATGGTGGTGGTAGCGATATCGTATCTTATCATTTCATATTATCATATCTCACACCAACCAACTACAACATCATATCACACCGCACCTTCCTGCTACTCTTTTACCTTTCTGCGTGTCACGTAATAATATTTTCATATCATGCTCACCTATTCCAAATGTGAAGTATGCAAGGTGACTTGAGCAGGATTTTATTACAAAAATTCTTTATCCCCCATCGCATCATCTCACCGTCATCGTGGAGTGAACCCACGGAGTGTAAAGGAAAAAGCTTGTGTCCTTGAATGAACGGCTTCTTTCTACCGTGTATCCCGCTCCCGCATGAGAAAAATGATCACGACAATGCCACTTTGATACGATATTATTATAAAAGTCGAATGTGAAGAAATCTTCATCAATAACGGAGAGAGCAGTATAAAGCCAGGGTATTATTGCATACGGTAAAAATTTAAATGATGATTCTTTGCCTTCAATAATATCTCCAAAGAGGATGAACACAGACAACACAATGGCTTAAAAAAGACGTGAAGTCTGGCTTTTATGTCGTTCTTCTTTTTAAAGTTTCAGTCGAGTAGGCATCACATTGAGACAGGAATGTTGAATGTTATATAAGAAATTTGCAAGCCAAGGATGATGCACTTGGTTATTCAGACAAAAAAGTAGCTTCTGAGCTTTGACATAAGATTGTGCTGACTGTGTGGTAGTGGCATGGTAGAAGATGCTATCTAACACTGTACTGAATTCATTCCCATTGTACCGAGCACATCAATTATCTCAGGAGTGGTAAATGGTAAGACTTTAATGGGTTTTAATGATAGGTACAAATATAAGGTATGCAGCTAATAGGTAATAACACAATGGTAAAGATAAAGAGAGAGAAAAAAATTGCACAACATTATGAAAAAAGCAAACAAAAGATTGCTCAACAAAATTAAACCTCTGTGACCGTGCATAGTTACTTGCATAATACGCTTTTAATATATTTTATTATTATTATGCACTTTACTAACGTTGTTCACAATCCATTGTGAACAAATAAGACTAGACTCAATGCAGTTTTGTGTAGAGTGAGAATAAGTCACAGTAATTCAGTAAAATGTATGTAAGTAGCAATACATTTTAAAATCATTTTGTATGCGAATAGATGATTAGATGAGGGCTTTGAATTTATAACAAGATAATGAATGGTATGAATGAAATTTATAGCAAAAAGTTTGCAAATTGGTGTGTAAGGAAACTTGTAAAGGGATTGGTCGGACAGACAGACAAGTGTTGCTGAAATATATGTTCAACGTTATGTCGGGAGTAATAACGGTTCTGATGGGATGTGAATATGTTGAGACAAAAGAATAGAACATGATGACTTTTTTTGTATTTTTTGTGTTTCATATTTAACATGATCGTGTGAGACGTACGTAAAAGGAGAAATGGAAAGAAGAACAAATTAAAATTAATGTCATTTTTTTTCGCGTGTCTTCTTGTAGTTGCATTTTATTTCATTTCGACCATATACATATGTTTGAAGTTGAATGATATTATAGTAGGCATATTAATAACTGCTTAAGAAGTAAACTGAAATAACTGAATACCCGAAAGCATAATGCAATATAGAACAACAAACGAAATAAGAGAAGTGGCAGAGAGTTCCACCTCCACCTTACAACCCAGAAAGTCTACTCCCGACAGTTTTTTTCTTATTGCTGGTTGCAAATATGTCTCATATGTTATTTTGAAATGCTTTTTTACCATTTAAAAACGAGTATTACAAGGTTTTGGGCATTATAAAGAAAGATACGACACGACAGCATGACGACGACAATATCATCCTTCACAGCAGTAACAACACAGCGTCAAGACAGGTAGAGTTCGTCGTGGTTCGTCCTTTCAAGAGTCCTTTTGCTTTTGGCTCTTTGTTTGCTTTTGCTTTTTAGCATGAATTTCCACTGTGTCGTGTATTGTGAAAAATAAGTAAAAGAAGAAGAGTTAAAAGTACCTACAAACAACGAAATGCATCGAATAAAATACGATGAAAGGGGTTTGAGGAGAGTAGAGAGGAGAAGAGAAAAACCGAAGTTAAGTGCTGTGGCACGACATGACAGGTAAGGTTAATATTCTAAATGGTAAAATGGTTCTAGCAATAAAGTTAGAGCAGGTAGAAAACACGACATTGCAACTTGTGCAAATGCAATAATAATAATAGAGCAAACAACCTTTTATAAAATAGGTGAGCATTTATTTTCTGAGAGATGTAACAACAACAATGGGAAGCTTGTCATCCACTTTTGGGGTAATAATGAGTACACAAGCCAAGGAAAGGAAAAATGGATAAATCGGAAGATAAATGGGAGTGCATAATGATGTTGGGAAAGATCTTGATGGTAGTGGAGGTGGCGATTATGTCTTTTTAAAAAGAGAAAAATAATATGAGCCTTTTGAATATGCCAATTAAAGATTAATTGATCTGATAATTCGCTAATCGACTTCGGAGGTTATGCACCGGAGGGTCATCCCCACTACTGGAGTGCATAATGATGTTGGGAAAGATCTTGATGGTAGTGGAGGTGGCGATTATGTCTTTTTAAAAAGAGAAAAATAATATGAGCCTTTTGAACCTATAAAATCACCAAAATAAGTCATAAACGGATGATTGCATCTTTTAAACATCATCACATAAATCGTTTCCTTTTGTGTGTTTTTTTTGCATTTTTGAAATTGAAAAGTTGACATTATTGCTTTTGTTCTGGGGTTTGCAATGTCAGCTTCTTTTACGTGCTGAATTGAAGCATCTTAAAACTACATAAATCATGTAAAACTAACTAGTCAAGCTTGTCACTTAAATCATACTCACAAAGTCGTTTCTTGAATTTGAAATCACAATATTTGCACATGGGTAATCTCGTTCCACCACATGTTTGGAAAACATATCAGAATTCTGAATGTATCGATATCCTATTACAAGTATAGTGCATTTTGAGTATGAACATTTATACAACGTGCCATAGTTTTCAATTGGTCATTTACTTCATTCAGATCAAATCTCTACATCTTGAAGAGTAGATATATATGCCTACTCTAAACTGTGACTTGGCTAGTCCCACCTTCAAACAATAATATGACAATGGACTTTATTCCTAAATGACATATTATGACTATGACTAAACATTAAAACAATGACAGAAACAATACGTAATCCTGAAATCTACTACCGGGACGGCACTAAAAATCTAGACAGGAGATTTCTTTTGAAATAATCAGATAC
>JAHZMV010005146.1:0-42833 GCA_027743765.1 Coecobrya sp. COE2 | reverse complement strand
GCATGAAGGGGGAGTTGCAGTCGGGGTCATCACCGACTCAGGTACAATGCTCGTAAGAGATTCCAATACTCCCTAATTATCACAAAAAATAAACATTTTTTTCCATAAAGACCAAAGGCAACTTATGATATATAGGGATGCATTTTATGTACATGCATTCACGCATACTCTCATATATGTCATACATCCATACGCGTAAGATATTTCGTTTATAAATATCATGGGACACGCCGTTGTTTCATACATATTTTTAAACACTTACCGGATCTCCAAATCCAGATATTCCCAAAAACTTAGCACCGAGAACCAAATGTGGAATAATGGTAACGGGGACGTGAGCCTCGCCACAGTATAAAAAGCTTAGCAGTGCTTTTCCAGCTTCCGCGGGGATGTCAACTACGGGAAATAAAGAGTGTCAGTGTCATTTTCAATAACTAAGCAGCTTTGCATAAAACCATATACTTATACATAAAACTGTACATTAACAAACTCTTTTACTTACCTACTATCACTGGCATCATGTGAGACGCTTGGGCCATCGTCTATTTTCGGCAACACGGAAAAAGGAGGAAAGAAAAAACAGTGACTATTATTAAACTTTCGCCATAATGTTTGAAAAGCATATACATTCAGAGATTATACTCGTGAAACTACTTGCATCGTCACCATCATCATCATCATTCACCAATAAGTTCATGCGTCTGTTGATATTCAGGACGATACGAAGAATTCTATCCCCCAGTGATGATCAAATAAGAATGGTATGCATGGAAAGAGTTTCATCTTCACCGTTTCCATTTTGTACTCAAGTATTTAGGTAAGTTCAACTTAGCATTGTTGATATTTACTCATCTTATCATCACCCAAGGCACAGGAATACAACACAAAACTATAATTACAACAATAATTATATACAGCATGTACATATATTTAACCGATATCCATACACCCATACTATATTTCCTATAGAACAGTTCCGTTTATAAATCACACCATTCGTTACTACGTATGTCGTATGTATGTTTTTACGATTGTGACGTCATTTTGGATTAAAGGGAAATGTTAATGACTCATGTTCTACGCTTTCATTTCCCCACTTTCTCTGCTTGTACCAAAAGTCACCTCTGAATATTAAAAAGATATTAGCCAGAAACAATTGAGCTCATATATATCATATCATGTTTTAAAAGTCATTTTTATTTACATGGTTTTTGGAGTGTATAAAATGAAACTGTTGTAAGAAATGTAATTTTGAGGATACATGTCACACGTGCATACAAATGTACTTGAACACTATCACATAAAATCGTTACATACTACATATATGAATATGAATAACGTAAGATGCTATACACCCCACGGGATCGGAAGAAACATTCAAGACAGATCAAAGTTATATGATGTTGTATGGGGAACGGAAGTAATAATATAGATGAGCTAGTAAAGCTTTGAGGTTATTTTTCCTCATGGAGAATTATTTCTTGTTTTTAAGAGCCGGGCATTTTTCCCCACTTCATCATCAACCCACTTGCAATGAAATGTAATTAAGTATCACAATGCGGAGGGAGAGTCGTTTCAATATGAACATGATACGCCACCATAGTCTATGCATATGCCTGAAAAAACTTATTTGGTTCACGCTGGTGAAAATGGCACATTCGCTACAAGTATTATATGCGCATGTGAGTAATGTTGTAAGTTCCAGGGATGGAAGCCAAAATGAATCTAGATTTGACAACGTTCCCCTCTGGTAACCACACTTTAAATAATACGTGATCTCATACCGATTGCAAATAAAATTACCCAGAGAGGAGACCAATAGAATATGTTCCACAATTCCATCACTTGTGTCTCTATAATTTGCTTGATATGCAATGGTTTTTAAAACCAAGCGATCATAAAATACGTTTTATTACGCGTACTGTGTAATTTTTGTAGTTTACTGTTAGAAGTTTCCTGCGTGAATTATTATCCTAGTGTTAATAACAAATTAGGGCATCATTGTTTTCAAAGCTCTTATTTGCTTACAAACATGTCCTCGTAAGCCTATATTCAGAAGTATTAAAATCATAAAAAAATATGATAACCGTGATTTGACTTGAGAGCGGACGGAAACATCTTCCCGGTATTAGCAGTGAGGTTTTACGCACATTAGAAAATTGCTCACTTTTTATCCTACAGTCATCCTCCGCTTGCCTATTATGATTAAACATCACCCCAGCAGCTTGGCGTAAGCTGCCTATGATAAACAAAACTTTGCCAATGTATAGCCTTCGCTTAGCGCTAGTAATGCTGTCAGCTTTGCTCCGTAACGCGATTGAAATTACGGTACTTTCCATGCATAAAAATAGGTCAAGTCAGCTCTAGAAATCTTAAAAGATAATTCCCTGCCATGTTTTCCTTGCATTTTACATTGAAACAACATCAAGTTTACAGTGCAGTGTGGAGAATGATTATGATAATTACACTTTTAACGTAAAGCTCTGGCTTACAGGATATAAATGATAACAGAACTAGTAGTAATAATAATAATCATATTCATACCACCTTTTTCAAAAACTGTAACAATGCTGTGTTGAGCACTATTTATTATTATGATGCGTTTAATGCTTTACAGGAACGTAAAAAGTATAAACTAACTAGCATTCAAATACAAAATGTATGTACAAACACGGGTGAGCTCTGCAGCAACCTGCAACTCTGTGACTGTATAATATTATGCGATTGTAAGTTGTGACTGTTCGTTTTAAAGTAGTTTATTATATTATGATGACTGACAATGGGAGCATGAAAGGTGCTTTGCGAAATCTAACGTGGAAAATCTCTCAACCTGTCTGCCTGTAATTATGGCTTATTCTATAAAAAGTGGATTTCTCTTATGGAACATGGGAATTCAGGCCAATGACTCATGTTTTATGTGATGCGGGTTGTTCCACAAAATTCTATATACCTTCTATAAAAATTCGTACGCTATTTTGTAAAAGGTTGTTTCTGCTAGTTAGTACTTATTTTAGATGAGATAAAAAGATTGCAACTGAACCATACAACCTCACAAAAATATTATATAATCATAACATCAGTTAATCATCAATACTGTAACATCAGCATATTATGTAGGGCTGAAGGAATCATGGAAAAACAAACCAAAAAAGAAGTCAAGCCTGACTCTGTGTACGAATTATGCACGTGATGAACCAAACTATTATACAGGTGAATGGTGAGCTATTGTTTTTTAGTGTTCATATAAATTAGATAACATGCAAAGTCTCATCAGGCAGCTCTGTGTGCAACAGGCTGAAACTAAACAACCTTTCTTGTTTATAATTCCATCGTCACAGTATTGTATAACGCATCAAAACATCATTCAATTAGTATACAACGACCTGTTGCTGCTGCTGAATGTGCATTGAGGGTGCCATAGTTTGTAGCACAGAAAGAGATTGTTTTGTCTCGTTTATTTCATCATTCTAGGCCAACTTTTCTAGCGACTCCAGTGAAGACTACTCTGCTACTGTGAATTAATGAGGTCACAAAATCACAACAGCAAAGTGTTGCTTTATAAATTCAATGATTGTGAAATAATTATTCTAAAAGGTGTATATCTGTACATCTATGCAAGGATCTACTTTAGAGACATGCCTTTTTATGCTTGTAATGTCGATGATGATAATAATTAAGATGCATTCACATTTTCTGCCTTGCCACATATATGGTAATCCTGATTTTCACATGACCTCATTGCACATCCCTTCTTCCAAATATTGCCAACAGCAGCAGTCAACTTGAATCAAGTACGCTTTCAAAAGAGCAACTACAAAAGTGTATTTGTGTCTAATATGCAATATGTATGTTGACTGTGTTTGTGTGTACCTGAATGATATATCTCGTGATGCCCGATACTCGGATAAATTTTTAGGTAAATACGGATGTGTCCTTGTTTAAAAGGTGTTGGCTTTAATACAAAATGTTGTTCTGGGACCGTGGAGCTTCGGGAAGTATGGATGATATTTTTCTATAGAATATATTTTTCTTCTGCTGCATAGTTTTTAAACAAATCTTTCCTATTCATTAATGTAGCAAGTATAAACACTACCACCACTGGTCGTGATTTCCACCGATGCTCTGAAATCCTTGAAATTTGAGAGAGCGTAGGACGCTTAGAGAACAAAATCAAGGATTTTTAGCTGAAACAACTACGAAGAAACAAAGAAATGCAAGGAAAATGGTCGATTAAGATATTACACACGGGTAACAAAAGTGACTGCTGATGATGATGCTAACATTTTGTTAGTCATCATATTATCATGATCCATCCTGAACTCCAGCAAAGTTGGCTCGAGCTTTAAACTACTTCTCGGCAAAAATAATTTTAGACATGACATGACATGAATTGCAGTCCATGTACCTATGTATGGTCTGCTTCGTTTACTTGTGTGTGTAAATTATATATTCACTCAAGTTTGTTAAGTTTCCAAAACGGAAACAACAGCAGATGTTTCTCACCGAGTTTCTCCATTTTTCCATTGAATCTATCCTTGCCTGGGTATTTTCTATGTTCATTTACAGTTGAACTATAGCTAGAAGAACCCCAAAGGAGCAATCATATTATTTGGAATTAGAACATGTTTAAAGTAGGTTCCCGTGAACAGATCATCTTTCACCGTCCGCTCCGTTCTTTTTGAGATTTTTTTTCCTCCAGAAATAACTTGCCTACATGCCTATATCATGAGCCAAGCATACCCCATAAGCTAAATAGTTTAGACGGTCTTACTACAGGCAAATGTTAAAAGTGTATTTATCGTCGTCACCAGTCACCGTCGCATAAAGTCAACTTTTTATGCAAAGGAAAAAAAACTGCGAGCCAGATGCAAAAATAATGTAATAGTGTGAAAGCTCATATTATTATCATGGAAGGAGCTTCAAGCCAAGGAGGAAACAAAAAATGTTTTTCTGAGCTAGTAAGCTGCCTGCCTGCCTGGGAATCCATCCATGATACGTACTTGATTTGCCAAGAAAAACGCCATGCCTCCACACACACACACACGGGAACATATTCGCATACACTCTAATGAAATATGCACATATCCAATATACCAAACTAACAGACGCACACTGGTGGGGAGAGAGAGAAGAGAGATAAATATAAAACTCCATGAAAGCTAGCTGCCTACAAAAAAAATGTATCCCCCCAGTCGATGATATTTAAACAAACTGTCTTTTCACGTATGAATTTGCAATATAGAGCACTCACGTCGCACAATCGCATAGCGCTCCTCTTTCGAACTCACCAACCAACCTTTTTCTGGAATTCAAAATGGAGCGAACAGTTCCGCTTTTTCTAATTTGTATATTTAAATATAAACTCCGTGAAAAGAGAAACGTAGCGTGTATAGCATCAAGTTTTAATATATATATATGTCTGCATATCACATAAATGAGCTGCCTTTTACACACCACAAACAGCAGCCAAACAGGCGCAATATCTTTACTTTATCCATTAGATTTGCAGAAACTGTTTGCGATTTTTTTTTCTCTCTCTCGCTTCCTCTCCATCTTGTTTACTATAAAACTCACTCAAAAATTACAATTTGTACTTGTGTGTATGCGCGCATTCATAGGGTTATGCACACACACATTTGTTCTCGAAATACATTTTTTACACACAAGACATCGTCATCGGTGGAAAGTGGAAAGGCATTTTGATGCCAGCCACGGTGTGTAAGAGAAAGGTATATATTGCAATGCATATTTTTTTCGCAAAAGACCAATTCATGTAAAAAGATCATAGTAGCATCGCGAATTGTAACGTTTTCAACTTTGTATTTTATAGACTATTTTTTGAGGTTATTATAAGGGAGACACACTAGCACAGCTCATTTTCTTTGGAGGATCATTACATTCTTTAAAATCCTTCTCCAATAAAAAAATTGATGTATTGGTTTTCTCTATCTCTCTTCTCGCTTTCAAGAACAGTTCATATGCAAACTACTGCTATATGCGTATTAAATTACACAGACACAAACACAGTCTCATTTTCTGGCCATAAATATTCGTTTAGAAAACAGCTTACATATATACATACATACATGATGTATGTTACATTCATAAAATATACGTAGGTGTAACGGTATTTTTGCCGAATGATTTTTCAGTCGGTTCAGATGAACAATGATTTGAATGATGATGGTGACGAGAGCTTAAGGGTTTTCCCCCACTTAGATACACAAGAGTGTGGTGAAAAAAGGTAAATACCATTAAGGGTGTATGTATTATTATACTCACTTGAACCACGGAGGCTACGTAAGGTGACGCAGCAGTAAGCACAATCTTATGGACTGGGAGCGGTGTTCCTTGACAAAGTAGTACAGCATCTGTGCCAATTCCACTCTCCCAGAGAGTAGCTAGAGATCTTTGCAGGCTCAGGAGCTGAGTGTTCCACTTGAGGCTGTACATATTTGGAGCGCCACCACTACCACCACTTGCACCATTACCACCACTATGTGCTTCCGATATACCTGCTCCAGGGGCAGGGGAAGCTGATCCCCTCCCATGATGATGTTCTGAGTTATTGTCTTTTCCACTCATTATACCACTTTGTTGTGTTGTGGAGTCTGGACTACCTCCACTTCCAATTGCAATCACTATTTTCTCCCCTGCACTTTGATGATGATGTCCCTGAGTACTTGAACTAATACAGCTTAGACCACCACCTCCACCACCACCACTTCCAGGGGACTTATTCTCCATCAATCTTTAGCAAAACAGTTGTAAACTAGAAACTCCGGGGATTTAACTTGCAGTTCAACAAAACACGATTTTATATGTAAGTATTTTTCTTCCGTAGGCCAGAGAGTTGTTATTTTGTTGCTGCTCTCACTTCTTCAGGTCGTGAACCTATGAAACGAAATAAAAAAAATTCCAGTTAGTCAGGCTGATGGGAGAAAAAGAATCATGTTGCATGAAAAGCAATTGCTGTTCATCTATGTACTTCTTCACACGGTGACTGCTGCCAACAGTTAAAAGCATTCATAGAGTTAGACAGCACATCTTGTAGTAGCACACAATATAATATGCAGAGCAAATTCAAACATACAAAAAAACTTGTTAATAGTCTTAACCATACTTAACTGCGAATATGCATGCATATATGCGGATGTGCGAAGAAGAGCAAAGTGTAGTAAAGAAAATGCAAAAACTACTTTTTTAATGTTTGGCTGTTTTGTGATCTAATCCCCCAGCAAAAATATGCGTACTAAGCAAGCGTGAACGTAAGAAGGAGCGCAGCTCTTCGTGCAAAATAGGCAGGAGAAACGGTTGTTTTACGTACCACCACCACTCCACTACTCACACAACACTGGGCCTGTGAACCATTCACACTTACAGAAAAAGTGATTGCACTACTTGCAGAACAACGTGGAATTCCTCTTGTGAGGATGATGATAATGCTGGTAGTAGTCTGGTGTGGACTAAAAATCACTGAATACCTTTAGTCAGACAAACGTTTTAAAAGTGATGCTTGTCTGCTATGCGAACCGGAGAATAATGGTCTTCTCAAGAAAGTAACTGAATTAACACCGCCACTACCAACTGCCATGCAATCATGTTTGCATTATCATCTCTCTCCTCTAAAGCCCCCATTGTGTACAAAGCAAAAAAGCAGCAGAGTCTCAACAAATACACCTTTCATTCCAATTCCATACGTTTGCATTCATCATATTAGTATAAAAACAAAAAAGCAACGGTGAAAATCTCGTCTATAATCATAAATACCTGTTACACTCCATCATCATCATCCATTCTTACAAGAAAGACCTCCTTAGAATAAATAAGAAGATTCGTGGAATAATAAGCAGAAGCATATATATACATGCATACAAGTGCACAAAATGTGTGCTGGTACACCATTATATAGAACGTGTGTACGTAGAGTTTAAAAAGCCTGGTCGTTTTTGCATAGTAGTATGATATCATCATCGTCAGGCAGGAGGTTTCTCAGCCAAGCCAACAATCAACGGCAACAACGTCATCATCATCATCTTGAGCATTCAAAGTACATGTACGAGTACCCGTTACTACCTTCATTATTATTTTCAGCTTTGTTACGGTGATGATGATACACTCTCGCAACTTTTGCAGCACATTTTGATGTATTGTGTGCAAATACTTTTCTTGGCAGTTTTCTTCGTCTTAAAGAAGGATCGACCAGCAGCAGCAGCAGACAGAGAAGGAAAGGGGAGAGAAGCGAGGAGCAACATAATTAAATCTAAACATGGATAACTGCATTTTTTCAGCTTGCTTGGTAAAATCTAACTGTATTTTGACCATGAATGAGTGAGCGAGCTCATTCCACCGCTGTACCCACCATTATCATCATCATGCCAAGCAACCACAGTGTATAAATAAAAAAGAAGAACGAACACAAGAAGCAGCGGAGTGAAAGAGGGAATCGACAAGGAGAGTTATGTGCAAACTGTTTTTTTTATATATTATTATTTTACAGGCCATCCCTGCGTTGTAGTAGTATGTTCTTTTTTAAAAGGAAAGCTACTTCACCATCACCGTCGTAATCATCTTCATGTTGATCAGGACAAGAAACGTCAGTTCTCATTCTTTCGCTGCTGCTGCACAACTATATATTATTGCATGGCGATGTGCTGTTATATTCATGATGATATTATTATATAGTGGGATGAAAAAAGCAAGCCAGCCAAGACAATTCATGATGATGTTGATAATAATAAAGATTGCTGCTTGAAGCTGTCTAGTTATTATATTTGCTTTCATGCGGATGCCAATGCGAAAATCACAAACCAACCACCGGAGCAAAAATCAGCTTAGAGCAAGAAACGAATAACGGTACATTTTCTTTATCCATTTTTCTTCTCCTTTTTTTCTCATGTACTATCTAAACACGCGGCAGTGCCGACAACCATCATATAGAAGAGTAAAGTATTAACATAGAACGAGCTTAAAAGTACGGAATGAGCAACAGGCTGTTTTTTGCGTGGCCAACAACGACAAGAAAAAGCAAGGTATCCCATATAAAGAGGATGATAATGTTTATAAGATGAAGATGATACGATTCAGTCTAGTATATATAGACGTTATATAGCATTATAACGTTTTCTTTTCTCTGGTTTTTAGGCCACTACACCTGTACAGGTAAACACAACTAATCTCTGTAGGTATCATTATCATCGTCATCACCGCTCGCAGCCTAGTTTTTTTGTATTAAAAAAATTTTATGTGTTGCGTTAACTAAGTAATCCATGTAGAATGAAAGAATGTGCAGGCATTTGTTTTCTATCTTGACTCGACGATGATGGAAGCCAGCAAGTACATGAGTATTAAACCAAGTGAATTCAAAACTTTTTATTGCATTCTATCATCTAATTTTGCAAGCAAAACCGTATAAACTCTGTCTATACTTATAGGGTATTCTATTCAACTTTATTCAAATCCCTGCGTGTTGTATTCAATGAAAAGTATTCCAACTCGCCGCAAAGTGCTCATCAAGTACAGACAGGTACCTTCGACAATTTTCTCTACCTGCTGAAGAAACCCAGAACCAGCACTACAACTCTTTTTTTAATCCAAAAGGGGATAAAAATTTTCTGTGTTGCTTGCGCAGTACATATGGTCACGTACTGAATTACATTCGAAAGAATCCACAAAACAGTTAGGAGTTTTTATTGTATTGTCAGATTATATAGAAAAGGAAAAAAAATATTGAATGGATGGATGAACTATTATAATGCATACATTAGACGGAAGAAATTAGAGAGTATTATCATCAGTTTTTTTTCCTCTCCTCTAATATTTTCTTGCCACAGTACTTACACAGAAAGTGCAGCATCATTATCATATATGCCATTATACGGATTCTTCCAGTGTGACGTAGAAAACAACAAATCTAGTTTTGATCTACTTTCTCGATGCTTGTTGGTCTTACGTTAGCCCTCATAATAATCGCAACAATTTACTTTTTATTTTAGCCAAAGATATTTTCTTGCTAATCAAACCCACAGAAATAAACCCTGCATTCACGGTGGTGTGCTGACGAGTATCAAACCTGATGATAGTACCGCTCTTCATTTATTACGCACCAGTGATTTATACTGGCTGAAATTTTCTTTTTGGATGCTGATGATCGCCATGTTTTCTTTAGAGATTTTTTTCGTTTCACGATATTCAACATTCAACACTACTACATCAACGGTTTTTTTTACCTCGCGGAGATGTACTAACTGCCATGTATGTAGTATACTTTATTTTGCTCTATCCGGCCCTCTCCTTTTAACGATGATTCTCTCTAAGGTGCTTAGGCTCTTTTTATTGTTATTATCATTATCTTTATGTATTAGCTTCAGCGACATGCTTAATGGATCCCGTCACAACAATCAACTCAACATCCAACCTAGAAATCGCACTAATGTTTCCTCTTTCCATCCGCACAAGTACCAACAAACCAACAATGCACCATTTAGTATTAATTTTTAAAACCACGAGAATCATTTTCTCCTAGTTACTTTAAAAACCATGTATCCAATTCCGCCAAGTTTGTGCTAAATTATAACTTCTTGGCATGCATGGGACGTGATTACAATTTGTGGTGTGTGTGCTTTTCTTCTGCTCTCCATATCCATTACCGTTGCATTTTTTACATTTATTTTATCCATTCTGTTCTATATTATATGGTTATAATCATTCCTAGAAATTCTATATTCCAACTCATAAACCAGTTTATTGCGTTTTTGTGTGTAAATTTTTATTATTTTACAACAGCAAAAGCACCGTCACTCAACCAGTAGTAGTGACAGTATTATTATGAATGATAAAAAAGGTACAATACGCAGTACTACAAGGCGCGCTTTGAGCACTAATATTGCTAGCAGACATATTTAACTAGCATTAGACGGATATGGTGAAGGCAATTTAATCAAAATGAGAACATAGATTATTATGGAGAATGTCATCCTGAAAGCGGAAATTGTACCTTGTTATTATTATTACTACTATGTATTGTTGTCTTCCCATGTGTTTTAAGGAACTTAAAAAGTGGAAACAATAAGAAAGCAGGACAAAACAACAATATAAAATATACCCCTTGGGTGCAAAATATAACTGTTCGTGTCTAGCAAAAGTGCATACTTAAAAGATACTAGAGAGAGAATAGAGCACGGACACAGTTCTTGAAAACTAAATCGCGATTTGGAAAAGTTATGATAATGATAACTCCCGTCCTGTATCTAGCGTACAACATCCTACTTCTAACTTCATGACGACACGATCAAGCGGAGATTGATAAAAAAAGAAAGGAACAAAGAGAGCATGAATACAATCATCCATAAATATGTTTCCTCTCGAGACAAATGCAGATTGCTGTCGTGTTAAAATTGCCAATAAGAAAAGACAGACATGAAATATATCCGGAGGAGACTCAACGCAACCTCAATTCTGAATGTGACATGTACTACAACAGAAAATAGGTAGTCGCTCGCTACAGACGTACACGTTTTTTTTGCTACTCCGTTTCTGTTCAATAAATTATTGTCTCACAGCCGCTCTGAGCTTAGCTCCATGTTAAAAAGATAAAATGACTTTTGCTGCATCAAATGAATTGCGGCTAGTTTTTTTAATCATCATCTTATCTCAGGTAGAATTTATTTTGCAATACGCACAGCCGCGTGATGCATTGTATATATACTTCATTCAGTAGGTACTTGGCTGTCATCGCACGTCAGTTTTGGAAGTGGAACTACTTATATCGCTTCTTCATCAATTTATGGATGCATATGCCCTGTCAAATGGTGAAGTGAAATCATCCACGCGACAAATACACACTGCGTGCTCTTCAAATATGTTGGTAAATAATGTTAACCTGTGGAGATTTCCCATGATAAAGATTCGCTGTACAGATCTTCATGTCAGAAGCATTGCTCTTCTTCATCAATTCGTAGTATCTTTTGTAGTTGTAAAGTACGTAGGCACCTTTTGTTGTTGTCTATCGTTGTGTTATTTTGAACCAGTCCCATATAATAATTTTACTCCTGTAATGTGATCGTTGGGCTTATCCTCTTTAATTTTTCAACATCGAGTACAAGATCATTATGATTATTTAAGTGCATGATGCACGCTTTCTTGCACACCATTCCCACTTTCTTGGAAGGAACTTAATACATTGCAGAACCATATAACATGATACTGCTAATAATTATCCCCTACCCGACACTTGCAAAATTTGCATTATCTGACACTGTAAAACCCACATTTACGTCGGCCTGTATAAAATCCTGTCATAAAGTTGGTCCATTATATCTTGGCCGTGTGTGGCATGACAGTTTCCTCAATGGTTTTCTATGTACATTAATCTCTTTTCGTGCAAACTTCATATAAGTAGCAAATAATATGGAATTAGAATGATATAACGTTCCCACTGTTGATTCAAAATACAGTGGTGAAATTTCTCTTGCAGCATCAACATGCTATCACAATGGTATAATTTTCTTATTGTCTTAATCAGTTCATCCAGTTCCTGTTCGCATTTCATTTCAATTTATCAGAGAGAAAAGGGTTAAAGAGCGCAACAGTTATAGAGTACTTATTTACTCAACTCGTAATCAGATTTTTTACGTGGATGGTGAATGAAATGGGCAAAGCTGTTGTTGGCAGCAAAACTAACTTCTTGTCGGTATTGTCCCATTAAAATGTGTACATACGTACCCACAGGGATTATGGATTGCATGTTGCCTACTTCTCAGGTGAATGTTTTAGTAGCAAATAGCAAGTCCATTAAGCGGTTGTACTCGTTTCTTACAGTTTCAGAAGAAACCTATGCACCACTGACGGATGGGTATCACTCAGCATGAGAAAATAGTAGTTCATATAGCAGCAAGCAATTTAAGCAGCTTTTGTGGTGGAATGGATGGATGGATGTACGGACATTTACCCCTTTAAACTTTATGCATGAAGAATTCCTGGCTGAGCTGCTGCTGTAATACTTAAAGTGTACCACTGCGAATAGTTAGATATATACTACACGTAAACCGTGATGGATGATGATTCTGCATAATCGCATTTTTTACCACTTCATAGATACTTCTCCGACCAAAGCGAGTAGTACTAGTACTACGAAAGCCACATGGACACATGCTTTTCTGCCATTCGATATTGCAAGCTGTTTATGCTGAAAACTCATGTAATTACATGAGATTCAAACGTTGAAACAATGCACTACACCAAATGTTATATATTGCATGAATATACATACATAAGTCAAATACCCTGCCATTCTTATAGTTTAATTGTACGTAGGTATTTACATTTCATTATCCAATACTTTTTTGTTCGCCTATCGTCAAAATAAACTCAAATCAGAAGGTAAAACTATAAAATCTTCAAAAATCATTAACCATGAGTTAGAATTTTGGAAATGATGTCAGTTCAGAATGCCCCCGTACCATGATGCATGCCTGCAAGTTTATGTGACACTTAAAACCTGTGACGTACGTCAATTACTTAAAATAAAATGTGTTAAAAGTTAAAGGTCCATTTTTCCAACCTTTCCGTTCCCAGAGAAGAGTTCACTGAAGCTGACGTGCCTTTTAAACAGTAATTATCGTAACTTTTCTTCGTGGTTTCTGCCTTTTCAAATTTTTACAGAAAATACGGTTCAGCTTTCGCAGTAACGGTAAATACGTCAGATGCGTAATTCAGACTTATTGTTCTATTTTCCCGTCATGCGTGTTGTAAAGAATTCTATGGAAGGGAATAAAGAGTTTGTGTTCTGCTCCTCGCCATTATATATGCCATGAAAAAACAGCACGCGGCAGTGGTAGTTTTAATTGTGAGATTTAAAACAATGTTTCTGTACACAGAAGGATTAGAAAGCCAATAGGAGCATGATATCGTTAACGTCACCAGATACCAGAGAACAAAATATCATCATGCGCCATCATCATAAATAATACCAAGAGAGACTTGTATATACACGAGGCTATATTATATTCTTGAAAAAACACCAGAAAAAAGAAATCTGGGCTAAACGGATGTGAGCCAATTTACTACAATCAGGAAAGGCAACTCCGGGTCATTATTTCTCAGAAAAGAGGTAAGACTATACAACATGATGTAGTAGTACAAAATTTTGAAGTGGTACAAAAACCTGCATCATATAAATTTTTGCAGCCACTTTCCACACAAGCATTACATATAGGCATAGCCTTACATGATCATTGACACACCATGTCCTACTCAATTTGCTCTAAGAAGAGGATAGGATGATTGTTGTTCTCTCACAACAAAAACAATAGCTAAGTAGTCAAAAGTCTTTGCAACATTGAGCTTCTTTATAAAACACTATTACAATATCCAGATTTTGTTTTTTGTGACGATATATAAGCATGGTCCGTTATGCACACAGTATATAGCAAGTGTACAGCATAATCAACTCATTGAAATGGTATGCCTGTACTCTTTTTTAGCATACAATAATGTTTTGAAAAGTAAACAAGCATAATATACACAGCGAAGCTATCACTGCAAAACAATGTTGATTCTACTATCTTGTTTCAGATGAACGAGTATTATGAGTACCACAAAATACCTGTCAGTACATATATGTATATTTGCTGCTATAAGAATCTTAATGAAACAAAAGTTGCAAATCCAGTTGCTGTTAAGGAGTGATGCGCGAGAGCTGAGTATAAACATGAACTTACTCATAATAATAATAGAGATCATTTCATCAAAGAAATGCTAGCTTTCTTAATAAGTCGAGAATAGAGAACCGCAACCACCTTTCAATGGCCAGCCACGGCCCACAACTTGTTGTACCATAGGTTAGGAAGGTTCATGTCTGACGTAGAGAGTTCATCCAGTACAAAAACAAGCTCGGAGAAAAAAAGAGCTTACTATACGACTTATAGGTATATGAATAAAATGTATAATATGTCTCTTTCTTATTAGCTAACATTTGATGCATTATTGCTGTATTATGGGGTAGGCAGCTTGCAACCTTTTTTAAAAGATAATTGCTGTTGTTGGCATCTTCATGAAATTGAGAAAATATTAGTATTCATGTATATTGTACTTGATGACTTGTTGATTTTAACAATGCTGCTTAATCATAACATTAACTTTGATTTACATGATCTCAAGACTTTTACAGATTACAAATTACAACAATAACAGTTACATTTGAAGACGGAAACCATACTTCTAACTGACCTGCATATCGATTATACGTAAATTAGTATATCTGGTATCAAGTAACTTTTGGCTATTGTCTCAAAGTCTCACTCAAACCAACCAGTTGTTTCTGATCGTTGATAAAAATGACGCAACAACCGTGCTGAGAAGACACTTAATCCAAATTGCATTTTACAAAGCATACACATAATCTATACTCCAGTCAATGAGCATATTATAATGATCTATTCACACGCTAAAAGGTAAGATAGTAACGAATGGGCAATAACGACAGTTCAAATTACAGTCAATGTGGATAAGTACAATTTACTGTTTTTGTATTGATGATCTAGCGACTCGACTAGTGATTATTTCCAATATAAAAGGATTCATGATATTTTTTGGCACTTGCGAAAAAAGAAATAAAATATTCCTAAACAAAGCAACTAATGTTTATGTGAAAAACAATGAGCCATGTAACTAATTATGATTGTCTAACTGGATGTTTTTGAGTGTCTGAAGTCAACAAACACATTAATGATATTAGCCAAGAAAACAAGTCATGTAACATGTAGGTTAACGTAGCACTAAAAGATGTTCCTTATGTTTGTCCTGATGGTTCTGTAAGGACTACTGATCAGAATGCATGGCTGCTAATTTATTATTATAATCCTGCTCCTGAATAACTGTGTCGCAATCGTGTTAAAAAATTATAATTGAAACAAATCAAATGCATTATGCGCATTTAATATATTGCTTGTATCGCAGATCATATCATCATAATGCATAACTCACTCAGTGAGTCTCACTGTTCATCTGTGGCGAGATGCAACAACTAAAATTTTATGTACATTTTAAATTGAAATCAGTCCACTAGAATGACTGGATATGACTGTTTATGAGTATGTAGGCTTTTGTTTTGGTGTGTAAAACAAGGGCTCAACAAAAAGTTGCACATAAAAACAACTAACATAGCATAACAAAAATGCAATCAGGTAATAACAGAACTATACCAAACTTTCCAAAAAGTTAGCGAAAATCGACCAACAACCAATGCATCATCTTTTTATCTTTTTATATGGTGTTTACTACCACTACCATCATAATTTTGGTATCAGTGCTCTCTCAGGGCCAACTGGCCAGGCAAGCTTAGTCAAGTATGGTAATATAACGCAGTGGCCAAGTCATATTAGACGCATTATTCAGCTAGGCCAAAGGCCAGCGACACACTTTCTGCCGCAGCGGTTTCTACATCCCATTACTCGGCATTTCATATTATGCATGATAGGCGTTCAACGATAAAAGCTGAGCCTTTCAGAGAATAATAATAAAAAATGGATGAGAAATTGCAATGTGTATGTCGAAAGGAGCAGCGGTAAAACGAGTTCCATGATGATGAGGATAAAATATATAATAATGATGATGATACTGTTGTTCATGTTGATTAAGAAGGTGCTTCGTGTGTTCCTGATTTTACAATAAGGCATCTTTTCTATTCACGACGACAAACTTGAAGACGATGATGCTGAGCTCTGATAGCTGATTCTTTTCAAAAGCTGTGCGTGAACGCCATATACCTAGATAGCTGTCTCTGTCAAAGAGCGTGATTGGGAGCTTAATCAAAAATGGAATGAGAAAATCCATGCGAAAATCAAATCCTTTTAGTGATCCTCAATAATGTTGTCGAGTTACTTTTGGAGGACTATCAACAACTATCATCGTTATCATCTGCGCTGCAGCAATAATAATACAGATGAAGTGGGCAAACGTTACTTCGTTCGGTGGACAAACACTTCGTTTCAAAGTTAAGAAGTATCCATATATTCCATTTTACATACCTCGCTCGCTCTATTCTATTCATCTTGAATTCACAAATAAAAAATAGAAAGAAAAAAGCAGGTCTTGTGAGACTTCATCCATCCATACATTCATGCAAAAATGCACTTGTTCCACACGTATAAAATATGTAGGTATATAAAAGTGTAAATGCTGGCTACATGGTACTAATGCATGTAGTATATAGTATAAAATATCAACTTTATCCGTTATTTACGCTTTACACAAATAAATGCGGTCAGACAATCCAATCCATACAATGTTTACGATTCAAAATCTCAAAAACCATAATAAGAAATTCTAGCCAGGAGCAAAAAATGAACACACTCTTTAAAAATCTTTCTATCAATATGAACTTACATTTATACGCGATCAGCATCTTCATCTCATCATCATACCATAAAATCAGCCAACTAGCAGCGGTAGTAGTGGAGGAATACCTAAGCAAACATGCTCGAAGGAAAAAGTTTTTTGGTTTAGCTACGATATCCACTTTTCGGGGCAGCCAACCCTACAAGTTAAACCTCAACCAGCCTCAACTTTTACATTATTTTAAGTATGTGGTGCATGTATATCAGGTGCCTTTACCTTCTTCTTTCTCACTCTTCAACTTTGGCTTTTAACGCTGATTTCTTATCCTCATTTTTGCTATGATAGATAATGGTCACGGCTTTTCTGTATGAAAAATGCAAAAAAATTACTACTGCTGTAAGCAATAAAACGACATGGTTGAAAAAAGCTACCAACTCGTTTCGTAAAAACCTTCTTGAAAAAAATCTATGCTTAAAACGACAAAGTTGGTTAAGGACATTTATCCAATTCTTGAATGGTGGGCGATAATTCAATTTGTCGTTTTCATACTACTTTTATTTTTTATTCTGCAGCTTAAAGTTCTTAAGGAGCAGTAATGTGTTCTCTTGACAGACACAGGTCTTATTCGATTGTCATTATAAGAATTAAATGAAAAAGAACATGAGAATTTTATATGCAGGTACCGCAAACAATGACGTTGCCTTTCCAAAAGTGAATTTGGCTCCACACGGTACACGTTAATGGGTAGCCTTAAAGCTCAAGGATACGGACGCTGACTGATATTTGGGCCCGGTTGCTGCTACTTTTACGTCCTAAAACATGCGTGTGATGATGATTATGATAATGTGGGATTGTTGTTTCTTTTCGCATAGATTGAAACTGACTCATTATTGCATTTTTCACTTCACTGTCTGTCAGTCACAACATGGAGGTATAAGATTATAGCAAGGTAGCAGATAAATGGTCTAGCGCAATAAAGTTCACTGCATGCACAAGCTTTTTTGTTGATCTTTCAACATGATCTTGCAGAGGCGCATTTGAGATGCATTTTAGATTCATGTAACAGGCTTTAGAATAATTTCATCCAATTTTTGAATATTTTGATTGCGTGTTGTGTTATTCGTGACATAATATTTTATCTAACTTCCCTTCTCTCTCGTAGAAATCTTTAACTTCCCTGTACTTTATTGTACATTTAAATTACCTGTATATTTCATTTCTTCTGCAACTTCTATTCCTATTGAAAGGACATTCTGTTTATGACCTTCATTATTTTGATGTTCATCTTTTTAGAAAACCACAGTATATCCTAAAAACATCGGAAAGTGACACCGGAACAATAAGATATTCTTGAAAGTCAAGTTTATTGCTTTTAATAAAGAATGTATTCTAAGGTGTAAATAAATATAACATAATGATTTGACAATTCATATAGGTATGCATGCATTTTTATAAATTCAGTTTTCATTGGACGTTTTCTCCACTTGGTGAGAAATAATTCAATATGTTTGCATAATTACTCTAAATATAGCAGCACCAAACGTTATAAGCACACTTCAAGACACTACACAGATAAACTTTAAACATAATTTTATTAGAATTTTCTAAACTGAAAAGGTCATCCAACCAGCGTGACAAATGAATATGTTAACCTACTTTAATAAATTCATGGAAAATTCTAAGTACTAACTATGCGTATAATCATCATAAATAAATGCTATTACGATGCAAAAAATCTCAGACTCTCTCGCAAGCAACGTGTTCAATTCATGCAATGAAATCTGTGTGTATGTATTATGCATCGGTGATTGTTACTTATAATAGCAGGTGTAACGTAAGTACCTACAAAAGCAATTTTGTGGAGAGAAAAATTTCTCTTAATTCATAATTCTACGCAAATGGTTGCACACAAAATTATCCATGTGCCAACTTGAAGATTAGAACAAATTCAGAAAGGCCTAGAAGAGTGCTTTTCGTTATACATGAATGTACACACAAATAACTTTTATGTTTTTCATTGTTTGAAATAATCTTTCAAATAATATGTTAGCTATTTAATAATTTTCAGAATTTTCTAATTGATTATGTACTTAAATAATTGCAGCTACAATAATATAAAATGTAAATCACTTTATGATTACTTTCTTACCCTTCTTTACTGCTTGGAATCAAAGGATTTCTGATTAAGCATTTCACGTGTATAATAACAATCACTTTGCCATTTTAAAGTTACAGTTTACTTATCCACATCATGAAATCATAAAATATGTCAAAACATTCGGTATGAGACCATTCCAGAATGTGATGATATGGTATTTTATGATACATCAATTTGTCCACAATACAAGGCTAAGTTCGTATAAAAATTGCGACACTTTAAATGTAAACTAAAAATATATAATATGCACATCATCATTAAGAAGCATCATTTAGCATTGAAGATAAATATTAATTGCAATTGTTCCATTATGTACGTCCAACATATTATGTAAGACCCGAAAGTGTCAGTCCCGCTTGTCAAAATATGCTTGATTATGCCATAATAATATGTGGCACTAATGAAGCTTTATATTTAGATTTCGATACCTCCTTAAACTGTAAATGGATGCCTGGTAAATCCATTTCAGTAGTCCCTGATTCAGTAAAAAGACGATTATGCGACCTTAGAAAGGAGAACTAAAGGACTCATCATCATGACCGTGTGTGATTTATCATACCTAAGTAAAGATGCGACCTCACAACACACCACAAGATATAATATAGCAGCGACTTTATAGCGAATACCTACACAGCCATGATAAAACTTTCGGCGACTACAACGTTTAATCAGTAACGAAAACCTTAATACGCAACAACTCTCCACGACATGGTTTTATAGCAAGCTGCTATACTATATATAAATGTTCTTGCTAAAACTCTCTAGTTCAAATGATGGCAACCTTCGAGTTTGATTCAGGAACAAACTGTCCATTCAATTTTATGAAAGCAAAATAAGTAAATGTGCTGAGATTGAGACAGCAAAACTATTTGGCATAAATGGTTAGATGGATGGTGAAGAAGGTAACAAACACCGACAAAATTGTCTCTGCTGGTGGCAAACTATATACCAAGCTATGTATTACACCATCCATATCTTATTATATTAGATAACAAATTACTTTAAGTGATAGTGTACAGATAACACATACCTCAGATACACGCATACGAAAGTAATGTTTGTTTGTTTTTCCAAGCATCTTCAATAGTGCTGCATTGTTGTGCAGTTAATGCTGATGAGCCAGCAGCAATGCATATTATTATTATGTAACTTGTGAATGTCTCATCTGTAGCTTGAGGTGCGATATGTAAGGCACATAAAAATATTAAAGTCTAGTAATATTGGTTATATGTCCATGTGCATTTTTGTGCAAACCATTATATTATGATGATGCATGCAGACTATCCATAATGCATACCCAGTGCTGCTTGAGTCACACACAAAAGTTGTCCCTTTGTTGAATTTTATTATACCGAATCTGTAAAGTGACTGCTGCACTGACTGAATCATCTTTCTCATCTATTGCAGAACAACTATTATCATCGGCATCATTTTTGTAAACACATGTCAAACTGGAATTTTGCGAGAGAGGATCTAAGAATGAGGTCAAGTCATTTAAAATTCCCTTCTCTCTTTTTTTCTTCGTTGACTCAGCTCTATCCAACACAACCACGGCAAAGTCTATTCCAAAATAACATTGCCTACCTGGCAAGTTAGCTAATTTTCATATAAAGTACAGTAATTGTATTGTAACTTGGATTTCATTTACAGGCAAACCTAAATGATAATAGATACTAGATACAAGTAGATTAATTTTATTACGTAATATCCAGTGACGTGAGAGTCGATTGTGATATATAGTCGATGTAGTTAGCTGATTTAATACATCATCAATATTTGAGAATATTTAGATCCAAAATGTCTTGAATTGGATAAAATATATTTTACATGAAAATGATATAACTGATTAAAAACTGTACATGGATGATCATACTATGGCGGAAAATCAAGATGTGAGTTTGTCGGACACAAGACAGAAAATAAAGATGACATCGATTTTTTATACTAATGGAAAAAACAGGACATGTAACGTATATAATTTAAGGATAAATTTTGTGTCGCTGTCCATAGGATTATACGAGCAAGATTTTCCATAATCTTCAAATAAACTGCATTGCAAACAGCACTTTGTAGATCTTAAGATTTTAACAATAATGTAAGATATTATTAAAATATTATTATTGTATGAAACAATTTGCGTCGAGGAGAATGCTATATAACAGTACATTGGTCATTGGTGATACAATGGACTTACGATTAATGTAAGTTAATAAAATGTCGCAAATAAACAATGATAAACTCGATAGCCACGTTGTTACTTCCTAAAGAAATATTGTGCTTTAAAATATAAATCATGATAACGCAATGATTCTCTTTTAAGTTCACAAGAACGCGAGAAAGTCACTAGACTGACAACTGAAGTCAGTAATGAAGAAACACTGACCTAACAAGCACAAAACATCATTAACATAATATTCCAAAAAAATTTATAGTAGAAATTGATAACAGTTCCCAACAAATCAAATCGCATAACGTAATAGTGACCGACCGGAATATACAGCATATCAGTATAATATAACTTCAATGGACTATTGCAAACTAGAAAAGGCGATTCATTAAAAACTGACTCAGCTCCATTATTCCAAGTTAGTCCCATTTTGCAGTGACACAATACATAGAGTATGGACATGGATAGTAAAACAAATAATATTGCAACATCTATGTAATTATTTAGGTACCGTAACTTCTCTATACCCATGCCATAACACTATTGCCTGTTTGTGTTGCACAAAGGCATAACTTATTATGCAACCGACATGCAACGCGGCGCTCATTTTTCTTTGTTCTTTTTTCCATCAGTATCAAATCAAAAGATTCATGCAGTTGCAAAATCATTATTTAGAACGCTTGAGTAGTTTGTCATGTTAAAAAAATACTTCCTTGGGAAGCTAAGGTAGATAACAACAAAAATACCTAATGTACCGAATGACTTTGTATTTGAATGAGAAAGAAAAGCGAAATAATATGGAACGGTAAACCTGATAAGTACACACCTCTTGCATGTTACTCATTTCCATCATCACGTGCACTGGTATCATCATAAAAACATCAAATTGGCCCAAAAAATAGTTTCAGGTAACATAAAACAAAGTTAGAAATTATAGGAGCAATTTTTAGGCAGACGAATCCAGTTAAAGCTGAATCGCTAGACACTTAATGGATTGATTCCTACAAGATGACAGTTTTATGTTTTCATGTAGTATACTTTATGAAAGATTCCCTCAACATATTTGTCCCTTGCATCAGTGTCAGGTACATAAACGTAAAACCAAACCCCAACCACAAGCAATGTTCGGCATTAATTATAAGGAACCGTTGTTCGCTTTTCTGTGTAACACCGCTCTTTCCCCTCTTTCTATTCTTCCCGATATGTTAATGAAACCAGAGATCTCTCCTGCTGGGCGAATTGTATTAATGATTGTCAAGACGGATGCAGGCATCTAGTTACCTGCAAGCAATCGAGCAACGTAGTTTGGCCATTAATTTAAATGTGTTATGAACAACTTTTTTTTGCAGAAGCTTACTATTTAAAATGTCATTTTCTGGGAATATTGGATTATCTATCAAACATAATAAACCCACACAGCAGAATATAAATTACAATAGCTATATATTATGTACTAGTAAACTATATCTAATTTGGCAAAATGGGATATTTCTTTTCTCCTTATCCTTATCAAAAAAATTGCACAAAAACAATTTCGTAAAAAAATTATTACCTACCCATCAAAATATACATCGATTCAGATTCATTGTTCAAAACTGAAATTAATGCATTTCAATTGTCTTCCTGTACAGAACATAAACATAAGGTATGCGATGATGCCTATTAATAACAGTACTACTTCACTCCACCGCACAGTCGACCATAACACGTATATCTTGACGTACCAAATAATAATAAGAAAGTTTGTAGAGCGTCAATAGTCATGCATGTTGGTGTGTGGTACGGCAAACGGCATGGAGGCAGCTTTTTTGCACCAGTCTGCGAGAGAATGAATACAAGCGCCAGTACTATACGCTAAAAAGGCACAGCACTCCAATAATATTATTGCCAGAATGGAATGGAAACAAGGGTTAAAGACCTCAAGAAGTACACATCATCTTGTCCTGTTCTCCTTTACATCTTACCAAGTTTCTCATGCATGCAACAAAACTCTCCATTCTGTATTCCATGCTGCTGCTGATGATGATGATGACTGCACATGAAACCCATTTGAACTGTTTGCTAGCTCGCTTGTAAGAAGAAAACGTGCTTTTGAGTTCTTCAGCCCTGGCAATTGGCACGATGATGATAATAATGTGATGCTTGTCAAGTTATATTGCTGTTTCAGCTTGCTTGATTGCAATAAATATATTTTCATGAGATTTCTCTTTTTTTACACAGGCATGCTCGCATCCAATAAATAGAAGAACATTCTTTCAAGAAGCCCCGGAGTTCTTCTAAGAGTTGCATGCATGAAACCTATGCGTATATAGTCCTCATTTTTGCCTCTTTCCATAGTCATGTTTTGAGCAAGAACACGAATCAGAACATCCATGATGAGATTTTTTGTGCACAAGGAAGTAATATTTAAATCAAAAAGGCGAAATATAGTACGGTATCCCTTTAGTCGATTCATTTTAAAGGCTTGGTGTCGTGAGTGCGTAAATTGCTGGTGTCCTATATAGGAGAAATCAAGAGTTCTAGTGGATCAAGCCATTCTGCTCCTTTCTTTTCTTTTTTCACTCTTGAGACATCTAGGCATTCTTCACTAAATTTAAAAATCAGTTATTCTCCGTAAAGAAGTGGGAAGTATGTCTATTGTGGGAAGCAACCACAGCAGAGATAAATGAAAGAATATATGGAGTTATTTTAAAGAAAGCCATATGCTGCTACTATTGCTTTTACAATTGTATTTTTAAAAAGTCAGGACTCATTTGAACAATATTCTAAAGTTAAAGCAAAAAATACATTGACTTTTGCTTACATTGAATATTCTCCATAATATTAAGTATCCTCAAGTACAATCCCTTCATTCTTTCCTCTTTGGGATGTCAAGTATATTTTTTGTATCCTGCTAGAATCATGAGCCTAAAGTACTGAAAACGTGATGAATGATAGACTTAAAGTTTTCCCTACATATGAAGTACTCCAACAATAAAGTAAAACACGTTTAGGCACTTATTCACTTTTGTACAGTACTCTACACACCGCCTCCACATAAATCACTTGCAATAATGATGAAGTATGCAGGACACACGGCACAGCAACAACAGCTCAAAAGAACCGTGTACTCCATCATATCATCCACCAGCAAAATTCATGTACAGTTTGAAAGTTAAAAGAGCATCAGTACCACCACCACAGTGCTATAAAGTATGTAGGCATACGTTCATAAACGACGAAATCATTTGCCAAAAACAATGGAGAATAGAAATTCGTGCTCTCGTTTCTCTTTTCAAAAAAAGCCCAACCTTGTTTCGTTATTTTTTATAAATGGAATGCCAAATGCCCTCATCCAACAAGCAGAATACATATAGTATGCAGAATATAGAGATGCTTAATCAACAAACGTCATGGATCTGTCTGCTTGTACAGTTTTTTTAAGGAAAAGGAACTCTGAATGTACCCTAATGTTTTGAATTCAATGCAAAAACCCTCTGCTTCTATGAATTGTATGTGGCATAACAATAGCCTTCCCTGTAAACATGACGTAGCAAATCTTGAGTACAAGGCACACAACAAGATGAATGAATATCACCTTAAGAAAAACTGGCCTAGCAGGCAGGCCAGCAAAAATAGAAGGCTTGACGATGATGTGGTTTACTTTAAAAAAAAGAAGAATTACATTGACTTAATATAAGTTAGACTTTATGTACATACCTATATATGTACACTATATGCAATCTCGCTCACTATTTAAAGGCTTATTCATGGATGGATGAACGGACAGCAGCAGAAGGATTCAAAATGAAGAAACTAATCATGATGGAAGGAATAGGTTTTGCATATGATTGCAACAATGGTACAATAACTCAGCATAAGACGCAAAGTAAAGACAGGTAAGTACTCCAATGATGGCGATACTGATGAGGATGATGATCCCCTTAGCAAATTTTTCAAAAAATGTTTCTGCTGGCACATCATGATGATATACATATACACACTGTACACCTTTACCATGATCATCATCACACACCACAAGATACTTGACTCAAGTATCAGGTATGATTGGAGTGCATGACTATGACTGCATATGAAACCCAGTCATGAAAAAAATGAAGGCTCAGAAAAAGAAAGAAACGTTACGGATTCAGAAAGTCTCTTTTACACACAAGGAGAATCCTCCATAGAAAAAATATTACGGTACTTTTTCAATCTGCTTTAGCTCTTCCATTTGCTACTTAGTGTACACTTTGTTTACACCTTTTTAAGGCAAGCAGGCATTTTTGTTTGCAGGTTGGAAAAAAAGAAAACTTGATTCTTGCATGCCTGCATGCATACAAAACATTATTCACGCAGATTTTTTTATTCTACAGAAGAAAAGAGTACATCCACCTGGTTTTCGTGGCGTTTAAAATGCGTCTTTCTTGTTCGTCGCCGTCGTCATCATGTTTCGTAAATAATGTAAAAAGGTAAATATATAATTATGCATGTTCTGCACAAGCACATATGAGAAATGTGTGCTGATTCTGGTTTTGCTGGTCATGCCACATACACAAAAAATGTGCATGAATGCATGACAATTCCATCCAAAACAACATTTACCATTGCCACCATCGCCATAAACCAATATGCAGGTTCTTTTTGGACAAATCTATCAAACTTTCTTGTCTGCTACTTTATTCATATTTTCAAAGGCGTCATTAAGAAGAAACAGGTGCCTTCGATTGAAAAGTTTGTTTTGTGTTGTAAATGGAGAATGGAGTTCAGGATTTTGTTTTGCTGTATTGTGATTTTTCTTTGAGCTACTTTGAGATTTTTTTGCACAGAGCAAGTCACAGCCCCCTTCTTTAGCTCATAAACAAGTACAAAAATTCCGACAGCCAAACTACCTTTTAGCTTGTTCTGATGATAATGCTGATGCATGAAATTATCAAGTGTGTCTGCTTGTCTGCCAAAATCGCTGATTAGGATTTCAGAGAATATTAAAGCAGTATTTAATGTTGGAATGAAAAGGATATATCTGCTGCTCATATTATTATCATGGATATCGACGTTACTGGCAATAATTCATCACATTTTAAGATCCCACGACGATAAAGCACCTGATGTGAGGAAAACAGAAGGGGTAGGAAGGATTGCAATACATTCACATGAAATAACGCTCTTCATGAGTGCCGTGCAGGCAGCAGGAGCAGCCTGTGTGGCTGGCTATCCTTTACTACGTCACGACGACAAAATGTAGGTTACCTGCCAGCTTGTAACTTGTAACTGCTGTATGATCAACCTTTTTGCTAAATTTATGATTATCACGCTACTTTGGCTTTAAAATCTCTTAGAGGCTTGCTTGCTTGTTGCTATTTGAAGTAACCGCACACCTATGCTTTGCGTCTTTACACAGCTATGCGCAACGCAAAATCTTATCCTTCTGGTAGGTTTCTTTTACTTAAATCTGTTTCACTCAAGGATTCACTCCTTCCATAAAATGTGAAATCCTTCAATGTAGCACAAAGATGATCAAGCACGTCTTAAGTACTGGTTGAAGTGAAGACCTAGATTATTTCTGCAACCCTGTCAGTCCAACCTCCCTCCACCGCCAAATATTGTTGCATAGAATTATATACATACAAACACTAAGAATCTTTAGAAGCATTTTTTATTCAACCAACCCATGTTATTCTACATCATCAAATTCCATGTTTTCTGAGATATAAATGCTAGTGCAAATGCACACTGCCGAAATTTTCAGTGGTTTTCTACTCGGTTCAATTGCTGCAGTGAATCAGCGAGCTAGAGGGGGAATCAACACTGAATGCTTATACAAGCGTTTCTCTCCGCATCCAAACGAAATCTTTCTCAGCAGCAGGAATAACGGTTAATTTGAATGTACATACCTTGCATGAGTTCTACTTCTGGCTGTGGATGAACTGGGATATAACATGTAAGAATGAATTGCCAGACCAAGTTCGAGAGAAGCTCCGTTACGAAAATTAAATTGTAGTATTTTGCAATGTTATCCTTCTGTTCTCCTTTAGTGGACGACTCGGAGAAGTGGAACATAATATCTAAGGAGTCTCTTAGACGTGCTCAGGTACGTCGTGCACGCATATACAGCTTCAATTCAATCCATCTTTTTCAAAAAATTGAATACGTACCATTATGTTTGTAAGTGCCCATTTTGTACACATTCTCCATTCATCATTCATGCTAGGTAGATCCCCTACTGAAAGGCAGCAGAGCCAACAGCCAACCAACAATTTATGGCGTACGGGGAAGGTGGCATTTCGCAATGTAAAAATCCTGGTGTAGTAGCAGAAGAGAATGGAGACTTTAAAAGGGATCTCTCTGATCTTATAATGTTCTTCAATCCAAATGCGTAGTTGTAAGCTTTCGTTGATGGAGTCATGTTGCAATACCACTTCTCCAACATCGTGAATGTTGTTGTACGTGCATTGTCAAATATTTGCCCTATATACCATCATGGCCATAAAAAACGCATGTCCATGCACAATTATTGCTCATGTGACTCATTCGTATTTAACTGCAGTTTTCTCAAGGATTCTTACGCTCTTTCGATCAACATTAGCCCTTACAGAGAGCTCTCATAAAATCTATCGCCGACAGCCTCTGGTCAATTAAGAGAGTTATTTTGGTGTATAGCGTAGGTATTCATTTTCTACAAAAAATTAAATGTGCCGAATGCGTATTTTCCAACGAAAACCCCTTTCTTGTTTCTTCCCGTTATCCAATGACTTATACAATTAGGTTTTATACTGGATAGAAAGAATATTTCACATAGGTACATATAAATATTACGCATGAATTATTATTAAGCATTCTACCATTTTGAACGCACATTAATCCGTGAACGGAAAGTGAACGATATGATAATCATCTTTATCTTGAACTCGTCATTTGTATAAAAATGCGGTGTTATATTTCTCAAGAAAATTTTATTGGCAAAGTCCTCCTATTGTAAGTTGTCAATTGAATTATAACCTTGGACTGGTGCAGAATGTTATATGCCAGCAAAATATTTTCTAGCGGAATCAGTCGCTATCACTATCATCACAAAATATTATTGCGAAAAGCCATTAAAGCTCGTCTTAAATACAAGGTCATACATCACTTTGTGCTACGCATCATCAAAAAAACAGCATCTCCGTTGTTCATTGTTTTACTATTTTGTTTTGGTTTAGCAAAAGAATATAATGGAACCCGAAGGACTTTTTTGATGGAGTGTAGGACTGAAGGACTAATCCAACTTATAAACCGTCAAATCAAGACTTTTTTAAAACATGACTATTGTATAAAAAATACTAACTGGTGAATTGGTAGCTGAATAAAATATTATCGCATACCGTTTTGTCTGAGTGCGATTGGAACGAGTATATAATATGTCACGTCATCAGTCATGGAGTATGGTGATGACGATGGTGGTTGCCTGTAATCATTCTTGGAGTATAATCATTGACACAATTCAGACGCTTTTAATGACTAATCGGAGATAATTTCAATACAAAAACAATGCACATATAATAAAACTTAATGGAATAGAAAAATCTCTTTTAATACGACAGCCAGCCAAAAATAACTACATAAATCATGAAATGTTGGTTACGGACGACGGAACGAAGTGATACGAATTTATATAACTTTCCGAAGCACTAAAAACAGAAATGATTTGATGATTATTAGCAGTTCGTATTAAATACAGGCCAAAATATGTAGCCATACAAGACAACCAATAATATTTCTTTGGTCGTGTCCACGTAAAATCATTAAAGTAAGCGAAATGAAAGCAAAGTTGCCCATGATAATAATTGTAAACCAGTAAAATGACTAATATAACATAATGTATAACAATCATTTTTTTAAATGCCAACAGGCAAACTATTACTTTTCGCTGAAATATGTAACTGTAAAAGGATTGCATGGATTAGTGCACATGGAGTTAAATTAAATTCCAAGAGTTTTTAACAGTCAAATGATTATTGCGACATGCCAGTTATGTATACATATTTGCACACCTATATCAATGAAGAAGGCTTAATAGCCAACGTCCGTAGTACACACTTTCATGTTTATAATAATAATATGATGTATGACATAGTTTCTAAAACATGTACCTACGAATGAGTACATACTCTGCTCGATTCCAATCTTTTTCTATGAACTTATATTGTCAGTGCCATTTAATTGTATATTGTGCACACTATACCTGAATATACAATGAGCGCATTTATAAGAATAGTCTGATAATAACAGTACTGTCATGTAATAATATGCAAGCAAAGCAACAGTTTTTTCCAACAGCACTCCAATAACAAGACTCTCTCTTCTCCTTCTGTGACGACTTGGAGCGACTTTCTTAAAAAGATATTCTTCAGAGGTTGCTGGCCTCCCGAGACGACGTAGTGGTAGCGAAAAAATATTAATGAAGTCAGGTTGCATATTAGCATGTCTACTCATTTTCATGATGATGCAGAAATGTATTCCAGAAAACGTTGGCGCTACATGGCCCCGGGTAAAAACTCGTGGTGGCTGATGACTAATTGGAGAAATGAATGAATGAACATTTAACAACGCAAAGCATAAAAAGGTGTAACAATTTTTGCTTTTGGTGATAAAATAGTGGAGGCGATTGGAAATGGATAATTTATTTACATAATATTTAAGCATTTAAATTTGGACCATTGACCGTAGATAATTAAAAACACACCGGGACAAATACAGAAATGAAAAAAATATGCTTTTGAACCATCGTTTTCTTATTGCAGTTTAGAGTCAAGAATCTTGGCATGCAACAGGTGGGTTTTTTTCTCAGATTCTGGAAGGTACTGGGAAAAGTTGTGCGAGCCCACGTGCACATTGCTCATGGAAGGAAACTAACGTTTTCAGTCATGAAAAGAAACATTTTCCTCTTGCATCCTGCCTATTAATTCATTCATCTTTTTTTATTTCTCAAGTGCTTCTATTATTTCAACGCACGTGCTATTAAATATAAAAAAGGTGTTTCTCTCTTTAAATCTAGAACTCGGGCTAAGTATTAGTTTCGAATAACTCGCTTATTCTTCGATCATGACTACTATTGTGCATTTCATCGCTTTCCATCCATACCACTCACTCATTCAAAAGCATCTTTCATTCTTGGGTAATGTATAACACAAAAGGAACTTTATGTTTGCTTTTGTTGCATCCGATTCCTTCCCTATTTCCCGTTTCCTTTTCAGAGAGCTTATATCATTGAAAGAGAGCTTTTTTACTGGATTGGTGCTGGAATTTATAGATATAAGATAAAAAACTATGAAGCATGGAAAAGGTCTAAGGAAAGGGGACTTGATTTTCCCCCTCTGAAGTTCCATTTCAAAAAGACATAAAACGATAAAACCATATACATGTCTCCATGTTTTAAACAAAATATGTACACAAACTTCCCACATAATATACCTACTCGCATACATCATTCTATCTCTAGCCCCTTCAAGAAATATGAGACTTTAACCAAAAATATGAAGGAAATGCTGTGAAAGAAGTTCCAGCTGGTATATCGACATTTATTTCATCCCCCTCTGCCCTGTTTCATTTCCTTCATTCAACTTCATGGATAAATCCGAAATACTGTCATGGACGGTTTATATATGTATACATGCATACTTTGAAAAGACGACAGATGACGAATTAGTGCTTCCTTTTAAGACGTGCACTATTATACCTACTTTTCGGGGCATGTCAGTTATGCCTCCAGCAGCAGTAACCCTTTTTTGTGGTCTTGCGTGCGGGTGTGTGCAATGCTAGTTTGATACTTATTAAAGCCAGGCCCATCTTCTCTTTTACTACCTATTATAAACGGAAAAAATGCTTCCTGTCTTGAACATTTAAAAGGCTTGGGGAAGCAAGGATTCCATTTTTAGGTAAGTTAATTAGTTTAAGCTTGCTGTATAAACCGCGATCAATGTTTGTGCTCTTATGTATATAGGTATATATGATCTAACTATATCCAGTGTACAAAATGAAATTTTGGATCGACCGGCAAACACGGATGCTCACTTTTCAAATCAACATCCGGTCCAGAAAAAGGAGATGAACAAGAAAGCATAATACGGGGAGGGAATAGATTGGAAAGGGGAAAAGAAAATATTGTATATAAAGCTGTTATATTAGAACTAAATACATGGCATGCCACATACAGAGACAAGAGTCAAAAATAAGCATGGAAAATGGAAAGTCATGAGAAGCAGATGCGACAAGAAAGCCAAAAGAAAAAATGGTAGAGAGATGCAAAAAATAACTTTATTTCCTCAAGTTACCTTAATTTCGACAAGCTGTCCGGGACGATGAGTGAGGTTGAAATTTGAAACTTGAAACAAAAATATTTCCTTTGAACTGGATTTTTCCAACAGCTTGATCTTTAGAGATGAACGTGTTACTGGAGTCTCTTTATTTTCACTGGAAAAAAATGTTTATATTTGGTATAAATTGTCTAGTCGTTTAAAGTTTTAAAAAAATCTGGACAATGCGAAATGTTCTCATTTGCTTCACTGATTACATGCAGTTTTCATTATATAAATAATTTAGTTCAGTTCGGTCATTGACCTGGAGTACTGGAAAGTGCTGGACAATGTCCAGTCTGGAGAGATATCCAAAGGAAAAATTGGCCGGTTGTAAAGTCAAAGTATTGACGCTATAGTCAAATGTTTCAATTTGCAGATGCATTAATAGATAATCATTTTTTAAATTTAATTTACTGGACGATTGAGGTCATATCCACAGCCTTTTGTACTTGTGGCTTTTCGCTATTTCAGCAGAACGATGCGCTGTTTTATTATTGTTTTAAAAAATATTTGGAACAGGAAGTGTCCCACTAATTGACAGGAAGCATGCAGTAGTCAAACTTTAGTGGAGAATCTGGTATAATGTATGTATATAATCTCTGATGCATGAGAGTCGTGCAACGTATATTGCTATTCTCTTTTTTCTGATATGAATCTGCTGATGCAAACGATCACGGCTCAAAATAATAATATTTTTCGGTCCACACACTATAACGGCGGTGCTCTCTGCTAAACTTTGATTAATATACTGTTTTGAAATGAGGTTACAAAAATACTACTCATATAACAGCACTATGTAAAGGTTTTTTAGGCAGAACTTCACATTCCAGAAACAATAGGAAAAAAATAAGTCACTTCGCTTGTGTCAAATGCACGATACTGATCACACAAATTATTCTATTTTTTTAAAGCAATAATTATTCGTCAGAACACACATTTGTGGAAGACAACGTTAAGCATTAAACTTTGGCTGATTTCTCAAAATTAATTTAAATGGATTCCAAAAAGAGGTTATTGCTCCTTTTTCCAAGAAACTACACACATGTATATATATATATAATAGGGTTTTAAAGCTGGAATTGCAAGTATGTAATTTTCATGCAATTTTCCAGTTCAACAAAAGAACCTAATAGGTTGACAGTTAAAATATTTTCATACACGGCACATCATAAAAATAATATGATCTTTGTTCACTGATGCTGGAGGATGATCATGATCAATAATATGACAATCCAAAAGGCATGGGCAAGGCACTTTCAACAACAGCACACGAATGATTGTTTTTTAACAACACCGCAATGATCAACACACGTCCGGACGGGGGCGATGTACGATTATTACTGTTAAGTATGCAACAGTGATATGTGAAGTTTTGTGAGTTGTGCACGTTGTTGCTGTTGTTGTACTTTAGAATACGCTATAGAGTATGAACCGTCATCATCATGTTTTGTATAGGTAGTAAAGTAAACCTTTTGTAAAATTCTGGTTGCATTGTGTGTTGTAGTGCATATACTTATATCTGTAGGTGTACATAAGTAAAAATTAAAGTTGCAAAGGTAAAAAATCTCTCTCTACGTATTCTGCATAAGGTGAGGTATAAGCACATGCATTGAAGCAAGTAAGCCTGTTGTATGGTTTGGCTAATGCTGCTGACTGATGCTGTTTGATGTGGAATAGCAGGGAGCATCATCATCATGAGTGCGGCAGTATAACAAAATAGAAACCTTTCCGATTTGTCTATGAGAAAATGAACGAACGGAGGGAACTGAACTGCTCACTTGGCTCTTTTTATTCTGCATAAGGAATACACACACATGAAATGAAACACAAGTATAAAAGGACATGGTTGAACTAATTTTCTCAAGTAAAGGCAAAGGCCGACGGATGGCTGCTATTTTTGATGAAGCTGCTTCTGTAGGAAAAAAAGACGATCAGCATGTACTTCGGTGAGAATAGCAACAAATGACAGAAAAATTGTATTCCAATGTGTATATGTGCGTATGCCAGGCAGTGTAGTAGTATGTAAAAGCACGTATAAAAAGGAAATGTAACAGAGCATTTTACATGAAAAATAGTTACATGTATGCTTATATTCTTTTTACCAGGTATTAGAAGACAAAAATTACACACAAACTACAAAGCAGACGGCAGTAGTAATGTTCTACTTGTTGCTCTTACACGTACTCGTCCTATTAAGTAGGTAGTATATTTTTAATTTTTGTAAATATAGGAAAGGTGATCGTTCTTTGACGTTTGATGTTTTGTTGATATACACAGTCAGAGGGAATTCGCGCAGGGTTTTTGTAGATGGATGAGTGCTGCTGCTGGTCCAGCATATCGAATGATGAATGAAGATCAATTTTCTGCGTCAGCTACATGGGTGACTCCTTCACAATAGAAATTACTACTACTATGGCTCATATATAATCTCAATATTAATTCATGGAAGTGAAAACTGAGCATGTTGGTCCAGGTTATGCAATTTTATCGTTTCGCACAATACATTGGAGTTAGGGTTATTATCGTTCTTTTTGAATCCAGTCTGTTGTATCTTTTGCATGACTACAGGTTCAATGTTAGATGTGTGCATATCATAATCTGTAAAGTCTTGTATCTTCTTATACGAAATTTACTTTGGCAGTTTTGATGGAAAATCAACAGGTAGGAATCATAAAAAGCAAGTTATTTCTCGGAGGCATTGCTGAAATATTCCTGCATGGTTGTAAAAAATCTCCTTCACAATAGAAATTACTACTACTATGGCTCATATATAATCTCAATATTAATTCATGGAAGTGAAAACTGAGCATGTTGGTCCAGGTTATGCAATTTTATCGTTTCGCATAATACATTGCAGTTAGGGTTATTATCGCTCCTTTTGAATCCAGTCTGTTGTATCTTTTGCATGAACACAGGTTCAATGTTAGATGAGTACATATCATAATCTGTAAAGGATATTGTGGAAAGTCTTGTATCTTCTTATACAAAATTTACTTTGGCAAATTTGATGGAAAATCAACAGGTAGGAATCATAAAAAGCAAGTTATTTCTCGGAGGCATTGCTGAAATATTCCTGCATGGTTGTAAAAAAATAAGCAACTAGGAAGGAACCTTTGTATGAAGTCGTCTAGTCGTGCATATTAGCATGGACATTGACCATGGATTTTGTATTTTGTATTACAACGTTTTGCACGATTGGCTGATTACAAACAATGTAATAGTGCTGGTCAAAGCTCTTTCGCCTGAATATTATGCATTTTACATACCTATATACCTGGAAAGCTGCTTTTCAGCTCCGAGTTCTCAATGCTACTGCTTTTGATCATAATCAAATCATGATATGCTGTGGAGTGTGTATAGCAAGTTGTCTTAAAACTTGTAAACCCATCCCAACGTTGCATGTTTGGGAATTTCATGGACAATTAGTAAGTTGCTGATTGCACTGAACGTTTGGATAGGAAAGTATTAGCTATGCATGGAGACTGCATCGAGAGTGTCTGGAGCAAAAAAAGGAAACGAATGAGTCAGTGACAAATTTTCACTGAGTTCATCACTGGCCATATTATAAATATGTAAATTATCACTTCCCAGTTTATTTTGCTGTTCTCATCTCTGCTACTACTGCTCGTTTGAGTGCAGACGTAGTACCTATGTGTGACGAAAAACTCAGAGGGCATCAACCAACTTACTATATACTCTCTTTTGCCTTTATCAGGCTAATGACATTTCATTTTATCCAGAATTCAAACGTAACATCAAGCAAAATATAATAATATGCAAAAAACGTGGCTTCTCATCATAAGCAAAAATAAAATCTGGAAGTTACTTCATTCTTTAATTCTATAGGTATGCACTTATTTACAATTACATATCGCTAATCACAAAATTGTTCCTCAAAGAAAATTTTCTCTAAATGATTACAATTCATTGCTATTGTGTCAGAAAAAAACTTTTGCAGAATATTTTGTTTTTACAAGTAGATCTAAATAGATTAAAAAATATCTACTTGCACCACCCATACATGTATATAGGTACTATGAATGTATGTACCAGAGTTTATTGCCTCATTTCAACTAAATTTTTATTCACATTCATTTCATATACTAATGTATTCCATGATATTCCATGGAACTCAAATACAGATATTTGCATTCTAGCAAATAGAAAATAAATATTATCATCAAATCAGATTTACAGTTGACATCGTGAGGAGTAGTTTGTAGTTGGCCACATTTTCAAGAAGGAATTGGCGTGACGAGGCGTGAATTTGTACACGCATTGCAGTCGAAATTCAAATGGTGGTTTTAAGTAGTTTTATATCCGAGGTTTTAATAGTGCATGGAAAATAATAATATGTAGGTCCTCATAATTCAATAAAACATCAAAATGCTTGTGTTACTCAATTTCAATAAACTATTCCAGGACAATAACCTATTATTGCCATTGTTTTCACAATATCGCTTCGCAAATGGTTCATTGTGTTTGCGAAAATGGAAAATAAAACTGTCTTCTGTTTGGAATTGGAAAATAGGTTGATGTGTAGGTTATTACTACATTTCATAGGGTTGTTGGATGGGTGCTGAGCTATTTTGCAGCAATTATATAAGTAGCGACCGGATTTAAAGGCGAGGTGTTTGACTTGATTTCATTATGCATGGATGTAGCACAAATGGAAGCATGGTGGACCGTTAATTTTTTTGGACTCGGATCAGAATTTTACAAGGATGTAGGTCTCCTCGTGCAAGCAAGCAAGGCAAACGGACCTAATTTGAATATATACATACGAACAACACATAATTTGGAAAGTGTATCGTATCATCGATGTTACCAAAGAATGGATAGGAAATGATGTTGGAATGGAAAAACGACGTAGATTTTGCGATTACATGGAATGGATAAAGATTGATAATATATATGTCGATGTTACTTTATATGTTTGATAACTATATAAAAGTAGTTGATTCTATTAAATATTATTGTTTTATATGCGTTTCCAAAAAATCTAAACTTAGAGCCAACTTAAAAAGTACATTTCATGGGATTGGGATCGGCGACCGATTCTCGCATGACCAGGGAAAACGCTTGTAACTATTCAATCCGTTTTATTATATATAGCCATGGCTTTCTCGTTCCTTACATTTATCCTGCATATTAAAATATACTAAATGGAAGTTCACCATGCTCAATGTACCTCTCTATAATAAAAATGAATGTAACATAAAATCCAAGCAGCTCCTCAAATGAGGGAAATTGTAGTTCTCTTCCTTTTGAACATTTTTACCACATGCACACATTCCACTTTGTCCTCTTCCTGGCTCCTGGAACTGGTCCGACATTGTTTTTATACTTTGCTGTGCTACTGAAATATCGTTCCACTTCACATCACAACTCTTACATATATTCTATATCTATCTTACATACATTATCTATGCATACTTATAGGAAGAATAAGGTGGCTAGGTTTATTTTTGATACTTTTATTACGACGTGGCGGCTTTTTGGGACCTAAAGAAATTTCAACGAGGCATTTTCAGCATGGGACTCTCCCGAAGGGTCTCAATAGACAGTTTTTCTGGATTCTCTCCAAAATTCCCTTTCTTCCTTCTGTATTATTTTGGGCTAAGTAGTAGTACGAAGCGCAGAGACAAATGCAACAGCCTTTCTATCCTGTTCCCGAGTGCACAACTCACGTGTGGTATGAACAGATTCAGTCGCAGCTTAGTTCATTATTACTATCACATTCTCTTGCACAAGTTGAATCTTATACTTTGTCTCATGCTTCCCTCTAACTTTTTATGTTTAATTCCAAAAAACTTCCCCCTTTTAGTTTCTTTAGCTTAAAGATATAATGCTTCCGATGATTCTTCGCAATAATTGCAGCAGTACCTACCGATCCTACCATGCTTTATATTTGAATATTCAAAAAAAATATTTCAATGGATATTTATACATGTAATGAACGAACTCGTCCAGAAGAAAGCTAAACAGTTTCACGTTACAGGTGAATGGATAAAGAGCTCTATTTTTAATTTGGGTGATTCCTAATTTCAAATGCCACTGTACTGTGCTTAGTAAATTTTGGAATTGGTCGGGGGTACATACACAGGACCGTACTAAAGGAATACAAAATGTACCCCTTTGTTCAAGTGGAACTGCTTTGTCTAAAGTCAGTAGGGTACATTGAAAATAAATTCTGAGGATTATGGATAAATCGTGTGGGGTTTTAGGTACATATTTGTTTTGGAGTGTCCGTTAACATGAAGTCGTTTCTCAGCTTTCCGTTCTCTACATTCCTGGAAAATGGTAATAATTATTATTAGTTTGGACATTTTTCACCCAGCTTCATCACTACATGTACATGTTGGTGGTGTATAAGCTGAAATGAAAGAAATGGTTTCACCACCCGATGAATGCTTTTGTGGCGGGTGTGGTGATGGAAAATGTGTATACTCTAACAATGTAATGCTAACATAAATACATCTGGTATTGTAATATGTACATACACTGATGCTTCAAGATTATGGAGACTGTTCCAAAAAAAAGTCCAGTGTCAAAAAAGACGATGGACCATGTATCGCTCTTTGAGAAAACAGAATTGGAGACTAGGGAAGGGGTTGTACGAAGTGATCTGCAGCAGCAGCAAACGGGACTGTGTCGTTCTGTATGTCTTTAAAATTAGTAAAAAGCGTGGGTCGAGGATTTCATGTCTTGCACTTGCAAAAGCTATTCCTTTATTCTAATTTTAGTGTAAAGTATGACGAACACTTACAAATATATTCTCTTTTTTTTGAGATGCTGATTTTAATACACTTTATTTTATTCATTACTTGCATGCATATATGTATAGGATGATGTTTCAGCGACATTTTTTTATTACTGAAAACAACCCGAAGACAGTAGAGAAATAAAGAGGATATACATCCAGAAAATTTCAACGCATCCCTTTATCCGTGTTTAGTTATATGATGAACGAAAGAATGAGCAAACAGCAGGGGAGCGAGCGGAAAAGAAAGAAGTGAAACGTAAAGGTTCAATTTTCATGTTCTTGGCGTTGAGTGAAGGAGCAGCTGTGTCCTCCTCTTATATTTCTTTACCACACCACATAATATTTTATTTATTTAGGAAGTTTATAATAATTTTTATTCTTAAAAGTACGCCTGGCATGCACTATAATATGTACAATATTGCGTGTTAAAAGAAGGGAGTAGGAATATAATATGTAATGTATCCATAATAAGGGTACAAAGAACTGGTGCTGGAATAAAACAATAGTTTCTTTGAATTGGGTTTGATAATTCTAAAGAAATATCTTCCGCATATTAATACATTGCTAATTCATTTTATTAATTTCGTAAGAAAAAATCAAGAGATTTACCAGCAATTTCAGCGATCTATTTATGCAATATGAAATTTGAAACATTACATAAAAACAAACCTTGCTCTAGTATGCACACATACGACATTATTATGTATTTCGTATTAAATGAACAAGTTTAAAATCGTGATTATCCAGCCCAGTAACTTGTACCATATTACTGCTGTGTAACAACATGGGTGTACACATTGCCGTTGAACAAGCCACGCCACTCGTAATTTGCACGATTGCACGGCACAACGAATCGTCATCATCGCATATCAGGGATGATACTCCAACCCAACCACCAAGAAACTAACCAGCGTACCGTGTGGGCAGCGTTGCACCATCGTCGCAAGACAGTCGTCTCAGAAAGTTCAGAAAAAAATTCATAATGTATAGCATGCTCAAGAGTTTGTTGACTTGAGTCATGGACCGCATTAAAAATTTTAAAAACTTGCCGCAGGGGCGAATGCTTGAATTCTGGAGAAATTACTTTTTTCTTATCATCATCATGTCGTAGTTTCCCATACGTTTCTTATTTTTACAGCTACATAATGTTCTGCACGGCCAATTTTGTCATAGCCAAAAAGCTTTTCAAGAAGATGCTATGAAAGCGTAACGTTCAGCGTTTTTTTGACGGTGCAAACAAGTCGACGTGTTTTGGGCCCTTTCCTTGCTGTGATCGTGATTCCGAGCTTGGAGTAAAGTTAAAGTAGTTATTTTAGAAACTGCAAAAGTCAATGACTCACACAAAGTAGAGATTTTGTCGGCTCTCCATATTCCATATATAACACTTCATATAATGTATGTACATATAATATACGCTTTTCTTTAAATGGATGCAGTGAAATCTTGTCTCCATTCCAGATGATGTGATAAGGACAAATATTAAAATATACAGATAAACTGTTTTAAAAATGTAGTGCTGTTGATAGCCTTAATAATGAATGAATATATAACTCTTAATTTCAAACTGTTAGAGGAAAATCCTGCGTCATGTAACTATTTTAAGGATTGTTATAGATGTCTATATAGTGTACTCAAATATTATACAACAAAAGTCATTTGGGCTACGGAAGTCCAAGAAACCTTTGAGATTTGTTTTATGGAAATGGTAAAGAAAGCTAATTGGCATGAAATATTATATCTTACAAGACCAACTAATACAAACGTATTTTTGGATGCTTTAATTTAATAGTAGTATAAAGCGACACATTCGGATTATTACTCATGTTCATATCCAGAAACTGCCAGAGAGAAATCGTTTCTAAACAGCAACAATTTGCAATGAAATTCACCAGGACAGTCATCTTTTTATTACACGTCGAGTAAGCACAAGNTGGAAATGGTAAAGAAAGCTAATTGGCATGAAATATTATATCTTACAAGACCAACTAATACAAACGTATTTTTGGATGCTTTAATTTAATAGTAGTATAAAGCGACACATTCGGATTATTACTCATGTTCATATCCAGAAACTGCCAGAGAGAAATCGTTTCTAAACAGCAACAATTTGCAATGAAATTCACCAGGACAGTCATCTTTTTATTACACGTCGAGTAAGCAAAAGTGCTATGCATTATCTCCACCGTTGCTAATCGTTCTGCTCACAGCACAACAATAAGGGAAAGGTGGGCAAAGAAAATTTCTTAAAAAGGAAGAAGACGTTTTTGAAGCCCACACAAAACACATGTTTGGCAGAATGAGTGGATCGAAAGAGGAAGGCAATATTCCCTAAGTACATTCTATTATCTACATTAAAGATTGCTGGTTTAAAGCTTAAAGCATGTCATTTCAACCTTTTCTGCAGTTTAAGATATATCTACATACATACATACATGCGTTTTGCTACACATGGAAAAAAAATTCTACAATTATTTTCTTTCGTCAGGCTTCCAGTCAAAAAGAAGAGGGCTTTGCCTTCTTTCTTCATTCTTGACTGCCGTTGGCTATACCGTGAAGTATATAGTAAGTGTGTGTGTATACATGGAGAAGATTCTTTCAAGACAACCTCTGGTATACAACAATAATAAATAATACCTGAAAAAGAGACGATCTGTAGTGGGTTCAGTTCTCAGCATACTGTAGTAACAGCAGTTTTTTTATCAGAGCTGACTTTGCCGATTTCAAGGTTATTTCCCTCTCCATGACATGGGATTTCATGAAATAACATATACGCATAATACCTATACATTATATAATTTCTCAGGTATACGCGAGTTGGTCTATTCTACATCACACAGTGTGGTTACCTGTAGAATATCTGTGGCAAATGATGATCCTAGTATATAGTACATTGTGTCTTGGTTCATTGTTCAGTACACATTTTGTTGTAAACGAAGTCTTGGTTATTTCTCAGGTGCCATTGCCCCGGCCGTAGTACTGGAATTTATCGTGCATATAAACAACACACGATGATGATCATCGTCAGATGCAAAATGATCTAGATAAAACAACAAGCAGGAAATGCTCGAATTGAAAATGAAAAATTACATTACAGCACAGGTGTTATTAATTTGGTTACTTCTTTCTTCACTATATTATACGCATATGAACTTTTTAATGAGGATCTGTACTTACATATCCAGCATTTACAACCATTTCGTCGTAAATTGTCACGCTGCTATACGCAGTAAATTCCACTCATTGCATCTTTTAATTATACAAAACGTAAAATTAAAATTAATGACGGGAGTTCATTGTTAATCTTAACATCGTAAAAATCAGCAATATATTTAAGCTTGTTTTCCGAATACGTGAAAATGTAGCTAATTTAACTCCATTAATGTATCGTTCTCAGTAACTGACACTTTTATAAAGTGAGAGCGGCTTTCCTTTACTATGTTTTTACGATTGGCTATGGTACTTCCTTCATATTCGCTTGCTACTGGAAGCATTTCAAACAAAAATATTTACAGATTTCTTATGTGCATCTAATTTTAATCTTTTTCTTCTCTTTTCTCGTTGTGAAAATTAGAACGCATTTTATATGTACCTGATTTGACAAGCTGACGATCATCTATTTCAAAAACTATCATCACCAGCAGAGCTGAAAATCCTCATAAAAGTTGAAGACCTTTTTTGCTCACTTGCTGTTTGTATTACTCGTAATATTACTCTTTTTGTTCAGCTAATATATAAAGTATGCATTCGCTGCTGGTATTATATAATTTTCCATTTTTTCTAAGCCCTAAAGTAGGTGTACGGGAAGAAGAGGTTGCATGAAATTTAGCGGTCATAATCTCCATCATCTCGAGCTGACTGACTGGTCCAGCAGGTCTTTTACCTTTACCTTACCCTAACATACGGGCATGGCGACTGTACTTGCGATATTTTGCATTCGTTTTCTTATACACTTGTCTGAAGTTTCTCATCGCATACCAGTCTTTGCTTTCATTTCAGGTTATCTGAGCCAACTTTTTTTTATCCAGAAATAAACTTAATGAACATATTAGTGACAAACCGGTAGTATCTGTGCACTGATGACCGGTGAAACTA